>JAECUM010067333.1:0-12185 GCA_016617855.1 Megalonaias nervosa
ACACACTATGTCAATAATTAGTGGTGCAGAGATTATCCGATTCAAAATTGCAGATTGTAAAACAAGGAAACTCTAGCAATTACGAATAATGTCTGCTTCAGTTGCTGATGACATTTGGAATGACAGCCTGGAATGAAAGTTCAGTATTGAAGAGAGGTACCATCACCTATATGAAACATTGGAATGCTGATTAAGGTGTTTGTCTATGGGTGCCGTTTTGGTCAATCATGGAAAGCTAAAATATGAGCATTAGCGATAATTTGAAAATGCATTATTGGACTGCTCAAAAGATTTAACAATAAATAATTACCATGTAAAATAAATAAATAAATAAATAACGTCAGGAATGATTACAAATGTTATTCATTGCATTCGTTAATTAAAAATTAAGTAAAATGGACATGTATAACTTTTCTAATTTCATGATTTTTTTTTCTGACATGTCGAGAAAGTAGACAATAATTTGATGTTTATGTAGGATTTGGTTTAAAGGGTCTTCCACGCATTCATATATTCCTCATTACACTTGATTGTCATTGAATGTAGATAAATGTAAGCATAAAGTGAATTTTGTGAGTTATGTTTAAGCTGTGGTTTTTAAATATAGTTTCAAGTTCAAATTTCCTATAATAAAATAACAAATATTACCCTTCTTCTTATTAAGAATCAAATAAACATTTCTGTGCTCTGCCACTTTTGTAGTCTTTTGTAGGATAAATTATAAACTTTGTAAGAACTGTAGCCAACCCAGTTTGCTAAGACGATAGATATATATTCAAACCAATAAAAGTGGGGAGAGAATTTATTAAAAGTATGTGACTGGTTTTGAGAAAAATGTGGATGAATTTAACAGGATTTATGGAATAGTCGTACTTTCAAGTGATTTATTTTAATTTACTGGAAAGCAAATTAGTGTAGATACTAAATTAAATATTTGCAATGTATGTTTCAAAACAATCTTATTAATATTGACATAAATCTGGATTTCAACACAAAAAGGGATCAAATCTTTTAAACGTATCGTACATTGCCTGTTGCGGGCAAAAAATCAAATAGATAATTGTGAGCGTCTTGTATAGGTGTGAGCAAATTATCTGCTTGGCAATGGCGATGTTCCTGCTTTTTCGGAATACTACATTGTAACTAAGGTCTTTGTCCTTCAATCTACCTACACGAACTACTAAATTAGTGACGAAATCAGAGCGTCAGATCGATATTATGCTGGAGCAAAACCGGAAACGTTTTTTTTTTTTTCTACATGAATTATTGGCTCGATTAGATAACACGGGATTGACTCTTTGTTTACATTAGTATATTTTCTGGATTAAATGGCTAATTTTATTAAATGGTTTTCCTCCCATGTCGCGGAAGGGAGTTTAAAGATCACCATTTTTATTGTAAGTTTTTTCAAATTGTACGCATTTGCGGCGAAGTATCGTGCGTTCAATGTACGTATGCATCCCGTTCAGCCAAGCTTTCGCATGGCAAGAGATCTTTCATGGAGGGTCTGGTAAAGGCCTGTAAAATAGGATGTTGACGATTAATATCATTCGTTTATTTTTTTTCAGTCTTTTTTCTGTCTCAAAAATATACCATCCATATTGTCAAGTCCATAGGCACTATTTGTGTGCAGGAGATACATATAAACATGAATATTATGTACTTAGAAGTGGTGGCTTTTATTGACGTTAAAACTTACGATTCTTGCCGTATTGTGTTGTCAGTGACTATCACATTCTGAAGATCTGTAAGCTTTCCATGCAGAAGCGAAAATGTGCATTGCCTGTATAAATATCATTACCCAAATAAATATCATGTTGTCACTTTAAAATGTAAACAAAAATAAATCCTGGTGTTCAGTTTATGTCGATCTTTAGTTAAGATGTTGAATTGTTTGTCAACCGAATAGTGACCTCACCAAAATTGTCGGTAAGCCTAGTTTTGGAGATTACAATAATTGGTAGAGACGTTCACTAGATTCTCTCGATCGATCGTTCGACCGTGTATCTAACCAGAGTATAAGAAAAAAGTGTTTTCTGAATGTTTTGCATTGCTTCATAACTATTAATGCTTAAGTTTACATCAACATATTGTCTTGAAAAACTTAATTTCTGTTTGTAAACCGGACGATTCCCTTTTCGTGTATTGCTAAAGTTACCTCCCTTTCTGGAAAGAGATTGCATCCCGTTTAAAACACAATTACAACTTTTGTATGGGTTTAAACTGATTGCAAACTATTATTCTCAATAATTCATATAAAATTGTGTGTTCGTACCAAAGAGAACAATGTAGAGAGGTTTGGCTAAAGGTGAATAAAGAGTTTATATGTTTGTACATTGCTTAACTATCAGAAAACCTCCCATGGGAAGGTAACGATTTGATAAAAGTGGAAACAACCGATATAATGCTAACAGTGTCATTATTCAAAATGCAGGAAATATTGCTAATGTTCATATGGTCAATCAAAAGCATTGAAATGATATAAAGAAAGGATTCATAATTGGAGGATATGCCTCGCTCCTGCCCACGACTTATGGAACCCAAAGCTGGTATTTTCTAATCACACATCAATATGGTTGATTATTTTCTCTAACATTTCAGGGTAAAAAATTTGGGTTTCAAACAAAATCGCTCCCAACTAGCACAGCTGAAGCACTAGAAGGACAGAGTATCCATTGAACAATACAGAAGCTTAAGGAAAACCGTGAAAGATAGTGTAAAATAAAAAAAAAATACTTTTTTAAACGAAATTGTGCCCAATTCGAACAGCACAAGCATTACAATAATAATGTACCCATTGAACTTGTTTGGAACCTAGAAAGAGAGTTTATTATTCTGTTTACAATGAAGAACTCGAAAAACAGCTTAAAGCACAGACGATTTAAGTTCTAAGATTAATCATGTAGAAAAATAGCAATGTTAAGCCTGTATATAATGAGGTTCTCAAAGAAAACGTCAGAAAAGCTGTGCCTATCACAGTGTTAGAATAAAACATGTCAGGTAGGATTAACATATTCTTTCTTATGCATCCGAGTACGAGAAAAACATTCCACCCAAAGATAAGACACGAGACTTTGCCCAGTTTCTGGTGGAACATTTTGATTGCAGTGCTGGAAGTTACCTATTACACTGAAGCATAATGAAATATTCTTTTTTCTCACATTTTTCAACAAAAGATGAGGGTCGAAGTTAAAGTGGCGTATTGTGAATACTGATGTAACTTTCAAACAACAAAGCATACATAGAAGATCTCTGGCTTTATATGTGTGTTTTTGGATTTTTAATGTAGCTTTAACAGTTTTTGTCATATCGCTATGAAGTCTGCAGCGTGGCAGTTTATAGTGTTGTCTTGCAAAGGGCCATCATGCTGCAGACACGTAGTATCATGTCCTATTCAGTCACGTTATACTGACGCCAGGCCGAGCAGTAGTAGCACTAACCTCTTAATGATGAGCGCCAAGCGAGGCAGCTGCAAGTTCCATTTTTATAAGTTCCTTACTTTAAGAAAGAGTGTAGGTACCTCCATGGATAACTTTATTGGGATAAAATTTACATTGTACATTTTGTACATGGCGTTGGTTTTTTGCTGCGTATAATGTCCGTCCTTTGCTCTCAACCTAGAATTAGGTCAAACCATTTTGGTTCTCATCGTGATTGGCATGATAATCTTTCGTTGAATTTCATTATTCGAATCTGTTAGGCTGATGTGCAGCTTAAAATAGATCTGTACTTTAACCCTTTGAAGACCGTTTATCAATTTTTTCTTCTATTTCTTCTATTGTTCATTTCCCTGTCATTCAGACATTGTAGAAGTCAAGAATTAATCTTGCTTTTCGTGTTGTTAGTGTAGGCTATGGGTTATGTGGATATAAATTGTTTCTCCCCTGACTAAGAGTTTGTTTAACTAGAAACGTTGGGAAACTGTGGTGTATTGCGCCATTGTGTGTGTGTGTGTGTGTGTGTGTGTGTGTGTGTGTGTGTGTGTGTGTGTGTGTGTGTGTGTGTGTGTGTGTATCTGACATGTTGATTTCTATTAGTTTTTTTCTCATATAAATTCTGCATCGATGTCAGGCAATGGCCCGGAAGTCTTTCCTTTGCATGTTTATTGGTGACTACCGTGCCTCAGATTCACTAACCATCTAGTGATTTCTTTTTTAAATTGATTTTATAACATGTTTCTTATTGTCTGGTCGGTAACATTATATTTTTCATTCATTCTAGGTGTCTTGCATTATCCGTGAGAAAATTAATCCAATTTGATGAATTCCTCAATTCTTTCTTCGCGAATAAAATGTTTTAATGCGTTAAACTAAAGCCGGATTTTGCATCAATTCGAATATCTCTACTTCTGACAAAAAAGTTGATATTGTCTTAAGTGTCACCCAAGACGACGTAAATTCTCAATCTGAGGAGAAAAATTTAGAATTTAATGAAACCGTTGCCAGACGTTGTAATAACTAAACTATAGAATGTTCATTCACATCAAGTAATGTACATTTGAAACTCGGCGGTACATGAACAGATAAGTCTAAATATTCAACTTCGTTTACTTACAGTATGAAATTGATAATCCGTTAGCGAGGCGAATGCTATCATATATCTGTATTCCTGCCCAAAGGAATTGTGGTCAACTTTGTCCTTTAAAGAAACTGTCATACAATCTCTGTACTAATAGCCGAGAGATTATTTACCTTAATACGTCTTTTGGATTTGTATCCTTCTTAGTATATTAATGTTTTGTCTCAGACTAGGATATGATCAAGTGTTGTGACTTGTAAACAAGTAATTAATCAGTGATAAACATACATTTCATGTGTTTCGTTTTTTAAGAACCTGGTAAACAAAACAACTTCTAAACCGTTTCCAGATATATTTGTCGCACCGACAGCTTATGTGTTCAGGATTCTAAACGTTATGGGTGCTTTTTAATTCAAATTCATTACTTCTATCCTGAAATAGTATCAAGTAAATGACTGCCCAAAAATTAATGACCGAATTAGACTTGATTCTGTACCTGGTGAGTTTTACTGGATAATCTAAACAGTGCAGAAAAATATTTTTGTACCAAGTTAGTGAAGAGAGTATGATATGTATTCCTATGCCATGGAAAAGTGTTTCCCACAAAACACGACTTTAGGCTTGTATTTTATCCTTTCTATATAATGTTAACTCTTCAGTGTAATTGAAATAAAGCGCAACCGAATTATAAAACAATTCAATTCGGTGTCTTTAGCGATATCCAGCGCTGGTTGTGCATTATTAATTATCCGGATTGAACACTGTTAATTAACACCGTATGGAAAACGTACAACATATTTAGTTCTTATATTTAAGGAAGGAATATGAAATCAGCTATTAGGATTCTCAGATTATGTTGCTTGACTTAATTTAGTTCATAGGAAATTATATTTTTATTAGATGCTTTATTTACTGACATATATGCTAAAGTTTTTTTTAGAATAACAAGAAACTCAAAATTACAAATATTTTATTTTCGTCTTACTCATAGAATATTACCAATGAATTAATTTCTGTATAAAATAAAATTGTCCGATACTGATAAATGCTGTGGAATGAAGTGTCCCACTGGATTTCGAATACATTGAACATAGATATTGTGCCAAGTGTTAAAACTGTTATATTGGGAGATACCAGTAGAGATAGAATATATGAACAAGCTTTTTATTTTTGTTTTCTTCTACACAAATACCACATCTACATATGTAAAATGAAAGGGGGGATATGTCTAGATTAGATGGGTTGAAAGATTTTCTTAAAGACCACTATAATTTGCAAAAATATATTGCAATTAAAATATGAAAAGAAAGAAGCATTTGTGTTGATTTGGGAACAGTGGAAACCATTATTCCACCAGTAACTAAGAATTAGGTACTACAATTCAAATGCATTTTTAATAGCATCATGTTATAGTGTACAGTATGTTATTGGTTTTGTATCATAAGCTAATAGCTAACCCAACAATATTTAACTGAGTCTAATTTGATGGTAACAGATGCAAAGGACGTGTGTGTGTGTGTGTGTGTGTGTGTGTGTGTGTGTGTGTGCGCGCAGCATTAGTTTTTCCTACACTACATTTAAGGTCCCTACATTATGTGAGATTGTAAGGTGACCTAGGGATGGTTCCCTGATCCAATGGTCAACCTATTACGGGGACCAAAAAAAAAAAAAAATGCTTTATTTGCTTTCAAATTAATTTCTTTATACAATATTTAGCTGTAACAAATAATTACTAAGGCATTGAGAAAAGCATTGATTGCTATCAAAAATCAGAAAGTGTGTGTATACATATTCGAGTGTGTTTTTGTGTGTGTGTATATATATAGAGACAGACAGACAGACAGAGACAAAGATAGATAGATAGATAGATAGATAGATAGATAGATAGATAGATAGATAGATAGATACGCCAAGAAAAGAATACAGTGATGAGATTATTCGATTTCGAAAATACAGTGTTAAGCAAGGAAAAGAGTGCTGAATAATGTTTTCTCCGGTTACTGGTTCTGTTTGGAATGACTTCCTGGTACAAAAGATCACTGAAGACAGGCTGATTAAGATCTGGGTTTTTTTTTTTTCATATTTAATGATGCGAACCGTTTTTCCATACAGAACCAGATTTTGATATAGTTTTTAAATTATAGAATGTTTAAATTTTAAGGAACTTTGTATACAAATATATATTAAACAGAAATATATAATGCGTGAATAATTTACGTGCTTTTTACATGCTATTTCTATATCTTTCAGATATGTGGTTAAGTAACGTTTGCATGTTGTAAAGGTGGCCTTGTTTCTCTTTTCCTCTCCAACTGTATATTCAATATTCTTGACTGGAAAATGCAGAGTAATATCTAGAAGAAGGAAAAAGAACCCTTATATCAACATGTTATTGAGATAAATATAATTCCATCTTATATTGCAGAAATCGGAATTCAAAAACTACATCATTAATAAAAGACTATTTCCATTAAAACTTGAATCATTGTTTTACATCTGTCAATAGAAGATACAATTTTGTTAGGTTCACTAATTCCTATTAGACTTCACTGGCATCTCCGAAAACCATTCCGTCTCCAGACAAATTTACATCCTCCACTGTAGGACAGTAATATCTGTGTTACGAATACATGATTTCTTTTATATATGGTTATATATGACTCCCATCAAAATCTTAAACAGTATAAAGAAACATAATTGTATTGGTTTTGTTGGTTTTAACTTTTAACATTTTGTTGGTTTTAGCTTTAAACACATTTATTAGCTTTAAATTTTAAAACATTTCATTGGTTTACTGTCAACGTATTTTATTGATTGCTTTTAACTTTCAACACATTTCATTGCTTTTAACTTTTAACACATTTTATTTGTTTAAACGTTTAACACATTTTATTCGTTTTAACTTTTGACGCATTTTATTGGTTATATCATGTCGAGGAAATGGGCGCTAAGTGCTTTTCCAAGTCAAAAAGAATATGTATGTATGTATGTATGTATGTATGTATATATGTATGTATGTATGTATGTATGTATGTTTGCATGTATGCTGTGACCAGCAGTTTTGGGCTGGAATCTTTTTCTTCAAATTATTGAACTCAAGCGATTATTTTCTCCGGAAATACAAAAGGTGCTCCGATCAAATTCTTGGACAAAGACATTCACTGGAATTTATACTGAATTCAAACCTGGAATTATATTATTGTGATTCAACAAGAGACTGTGGACACATCAACACTTTATAAGCTATAACAGACATTTCATCTCCTTCAGTTTTTTGGATTTCTTCGGGACTTGTACTGAATTTTATTCAGGACTTTAAATTATTAGGACTTATGTCTGTAATTCTTGGATTATTGTTGATTTAATACACAATACCGTAAGTTCTTTTTTCTCATTTTCACTTAATATTCTGTTACGTATATGTAATTTTATTACCTGTGTGTTAATTTTAAATTCTTTTTTATTTTATTTTTGTTTCATTACATTTTATTATAATGATAATTTTCACGGGATTTGACTATTTTCGGAAAAATCACTTCTGTTTTGACCTGATTTGAACGTAAAAGGTATTGCTTTATTACTATTTTTAGTTCACCTTGGTTGAGACGTTTGTAAACATTGAATGAAAACGATTGGCTATTACCAAGGCCCACGTGTTAGCTGAGTTGTAAACAGCCTTTCTTTTTTAATTTATTTCCAATGTGGGAATCTGATTTTTAAATAGGGCTATTCTTGCCTACGTGATAATTGGCATTTTTGTTTTACTGCGCTGTTCAAATTAGTGATCACGTAACCCCGTCACGTGAGCCACCATGTGATCTGAAATAGTGGGTTAAAACAGACGCTCTTTAGTAGATTTATCAGTCGTATCATACACCTTTAAGGGCTCAAGGTCTTTTTTTTTATTTTTTTTTTTTATTGTTGATACCAGTTTGTTCTGAAGTTCATCTATTTTTCTGGGATTTAATAATTCATATTCTCTGGAAAACAAAACAAGTGCTTTTCCTTATAAAAATTCTGGGCCAAAGACGGTTAGTGGAAATTTATTCTGGAATTCTAAACAGAACATTATAAATTGTGTTTCAACGAGGAACTGTTGCCATCAGTACAACGACCTCATTTGACGTCATCGCCTTCCATATTGGAACTTCATAGAGATTCGAACCTGGATTCAATTAGAACTGTTTAGTGATAGAACTTATATTTTTCAATTCTAGGATTAATTTTTGGATTATATTCACAAACCGTAAGTCCTATTTCATATTGTTACCTTGTTTTCTAGGGAAATAAATTATTTTGTTAAATTTGCAGAGCTTGTCGACTTTACTCTTTTCTTTTGTTACATTTGTACGAGCCTACACGTAACAATTCTAGGGAAATAAATTATTGGTTAAATTTTACAAGCTTGTCGTCTTTCATTCTTTTCTGTTACTTATTTTAAGAGCATAGACTCGTAACATTCCCTCCATGTAATTTTTATGCATGCATGTATATATTTGCATATTTTCCACTGATGACAAAATTTCATCTTGGCGTTCCAAAGGTCCGGTTAGTATTATGGAAAGCTGAAGACAGGCACGGATATCTGTTCTAAATTAAACGCATTATTGACCAAACAAAGGTGTTTTTCGAAACGTTTGAAACGCCCGCAAAGCAGACAAATCTTGTTTTTATCAGCAAGGGAAGCTAGAAAAATATGATTATCGATTTTACTTAAACTAATTTGGGCTCTTGTAGGCTTCTTATGTAGCCATTCCGGGTGCATAGGAAGTATGTCACTCAAACCAATCTATGTGCTGTTATTAATTATGACCGAATGGTTGGACATTGAGTTAGGATCGTTTGAGGAAGAGAGAGGGCATGATCCCGGGTTTGTTAAAACTATTTAAATAAATTATTCATTTAAATTATCCTCAGCTTACATTTTATGTGGAACGATGTGTCTTTTAATCGTTTCACTGACCAAAAGCTATTACCTTATCATCACTTCATTCATGGTCTTCTATTTTTTTGGGGGGTGGGGGGTGTGGTGTTATCTCGTATAAGTCAAATTCATCCATGATAGAATTAAAGTCATGAGGATCTCAAATGGATAATGATTTAGTATTGAATATATGAAACTAGCAAAAGTGATTTCGATGAGAATGTTTACAATGTTTTCACACAAAGTGTGTCAGTTTCATTACTAAGTATTCCAGTTCTTGGATATTCATGTGAAGGAATGGTTACTGGGTGCAGAAATTCCAGATTTACTCTAATGTATTTCTGAGAAGATATTTGCATTATTTGATTTGGAACAGTGGATATAGACAAATTTTATTTAGAGTCGGAATTGCATCACATAATAAAGAGCATTAGCTCCTTGACGTTATTTTGCCGCGTACCAAATGTTGTCGTTGGATAAAAATTCTGTCAGTTCGGAAACCTGCATATTCTTTTCTAAACAGAGGTGAGTTTATTTACTCCTATAACTTCAAATTTAAACCATGCCTGTCATTGGGTGAATTCTCTATTACGGGTTGTCCCCCAACCCCTACAGCCGTCTATCCATTGACAGATACCTATAGTTTTATTCGTAAGGAGCCCCTGTGGCGAAAATTGGCCATATTACCAACAGAAGTAATCTTTTTTCCAATGCCCATCTGGGCAACTGATCGAAAAATGGCTGCCAAAATGTAGATAGTAATAGTAAAAAAATATGGTCCAGAAGGCGGGGCAAGGAAATTTCCCATTCGCAGCAAATCAGTAAAGAGAATGTTGCGTAAGAATTTCATGGGCTTATTTGATCCAATCAGATTTACAGAAAGTGATATGTTCACATGTTGACATAAAAACTATTAAACTGCATACACTGTATGCACAGTGTACCAACTATGTGACAATCTATGATATGACGGTATCAGGGTGATAAGATATTACGCAGGGAACGAAACATTATGTCCTATCAAATTCTCATTACAAATTAATGTAGTTTCTTTCAAATATCATGATTGTTTAATGTATATCATTAATTAAACCGAAGTTGTTTAATGTTTTCAAGTAATATTATCAATCAGCTAACCTCTTAAATCGGTAAGTTATTCGTTGCTATTTAATTTTCATTCTTTTGAACTGATTTCTTTTCTCAAACTATTGCATTTGTTAATAACAAAACTGACTTAGTTGTCAGTCCAATTAGATTAAAACTGCCTTTCTTCATGAAATATACTACAGAGGATGAGTTACAAGTTCTCTAACTTAGATAAAGCCCTACCTCTACAAACTAATTATATATATATAGTACGTTAGTAGAATACTCCTAACTCACGTTTGTAGCATACGAGAACGAAATAGGCAACTGAGAGAAAAATACGAATATAATTTAAGTCTTTCAATTTATTTATTAATGTTATTTATCGTTTTGAATTTGTTTATTATTAATATTTATCTGTCTATTTATTTTTTGTCTTTGTATCCATACGACGAAAATGTTCTCTCTCTCTCTCTCTCTCTCTCTCTCTCTCTCTCTCTCTCTCTCTCTCTCTCTCTCTCTCTCTCTCTCTCTCTCTCTCTCTCTCTCTCTCTCTATATATATATATATATATATGTATATATATAGAGACAGACAGACAGACAGAGACAGAGGCAGACAAACAGAGAGAGACAGACAGACAGAGACAGTGACAGAGAGTAATAGAGACAGACAGAGAGACAGAGACAGTAGTGAGAATGAGACAGTGAGAGAAGAGTTTCTTAGTAGAATATTACTAAATCACGTTTCTAGTATACCACAAAGGAAGACGAGTCTATGAAAACAATTTAAATATTATTCGTTTCAAATTTTTAATATTATTTATGTATTTGGCATTTAAGATAAACTAACATATGCTTATACTATTACCACACAGACGGCTTGATACAATACATGAAAATGTATTCGAATTAGCGTGATTCATTAGACAAAATTCGTGGACAATGTTCTTGAATTGAAATCATTGTAAATTAGACCATGTTATTTGTATGTCATTGAGGAAGGGTTCTGTGATTACATTGTAAATTAGACCATGTTATTTGTATGTCATTGAGGAAGGGTTCTGTGATTACATTTCTGCTTTATTTGGAGTGACAGTTTGATGTTGATGATCGATAGTGTAGGAAGATATATAACACTCCTTGTTTCTATTATTGAAATCCGGATTTATTTGCCTCTTTTGATAGGTCATGGGGTACGAATTGAGTGGATGAAGGAAAAACAGTTCCTAGACCAGCATGTGCCAATATTCGCTTCTGATGTTAGAGATTAGCGAAAAAAATGAACCACAAGAGATGATTCTCTGCATTTGTTATCTGTCCAGCAAACATTTTCGAACGGGTAAGCAGTATGTACAATTAATCAACGACCATACAATTACTTGTTTCGATTTTGGAAACGTTTAAAACGCTCGCAATAGCGAATTAGCACTGACTAAAAGTCATAGAATGATAACTAAAATGACAGCGTCCATAATATCCTAACCAGTGTTGGATATAAATGGAAAAACAAAAACATACTTTGGTAAAAAATTTAAAAAATGCCACCTGGATTGTGAAGAGAGCTAAAGATCTTTCATGCATACCATATGAAATCTTTTACAATGATCTGAATTATTTCTGGTGTGTGTAATGTGTGCATATATGTGTGTGTGTGC
>JAECUM010067334.1:0-14493 GCA_016617855.1 Megalonaias nervosa
AGACTCCTGATGCGCTTGTAATTTTTGTTTGACAGAATCACGGAATGGAATATATTTTTCAATTGCCTCAAGTCGCTCTCGAGCTAATCTAGCTGTGCTAGATTCCATTATTGATTTAATTATGATTTAATTACACCACACTGACAGCAGCAGAGAGTGTGACGACAAATATTGAGTGTCCGAGCAGTAAAAACGTCAAAAAAGTGACAGCAAATGAGCTAACCCAATTAGAGAAATCTCTGTCGGTTAGAGGCTTTGGTTTGGCGTTATTGACCTTGTATTTACATTTTTGGTAGGAAGCTTTATTTTCGCGAACGGACCGTTCTTAACTTTGTACGGTGCACACTCTCTGCTACTGCTGTGTATAAATTATACTTCTCACATTTGTAAGCACTACACGACTGACAGAATTTAGGGTTCCGTTGCTGAAACATAAGCCATTTATCTTTGTCAGAGAAAGATTAAGGTTTCTGTAGTTGTTAAAGAATATCGGATACTGCTTTTCATCAATTTTTTTTCAAATTTCTACTCGACTAAAAAACAAAAAAGAAATGCATTACGTAGTAGAATGAATGAATACATACTTAAATACATGCGTACATACATATATACATACATACATACATACATACATACATACATACATACATACATACATACATGCATACAGACAGACAGACAGACAGACAGAGAGACAGACAGACGGACAGACAGGTAGGCAGACAGTTGCAAGTAGTAAAGTAAGATGAGGGTTTCGAACCAAAAAGAGGATTCTAGACCAGAAATCCCCACCCGCTCCAAAATAAACATATTCTGACATTTTTTCACCACCTCAGGTACCCCTCTCCTAAATTTTTATCTCAAAAACTACCCCCTCCTCCAAATTTTTATCTAAAGTACAGTAAAGTAAGATGATGATTTTGAGCCAAAAGAGGGTTCTAGACCAGAGAAACCCCACCCACCTCCCAATTTGGAGAGAGGGATGGCTATCGTTTTCGACAAATGTTCTTTTCTAACATAAATAAATTGTACTAAAATATTTTGCTGGAGAAAGAATATCCTTATATGATAATCTTTTTCATACCTGCTAACTCTCATTGGCAGAATATCTGTTAACATACTGTCAATAATACGAAATTCGCGAATGAAGTCATCCATATAATATTTTACACCTCGCAAGTAAGATCGTATCTGATGAAATAATTTTTTGTATGTGATACTTGCTGTTTTACAAGAATATTTTTTTGTTTCAAGTTTGGGCTAAATGTTTTTACAAGCTGTTGAAAGAGAAACACCGACACCATATATTATTAACAAAAACGGATTTAATAATGCTCCTCTTGAGATTATACCAGAGCTAGTCATTAACAATGGCAAATATGATATTACTTGAAGTATTCTACGGTAGTATTTATAACACTGTTTTACACATCAAAGGTTTTTATGATACAATTCATAATATTTTACTAGTGCTTCAACATTTTGCTTTGGAATTTCTTCTGAAATATGATTGAAATCGATGATATGTTTTTTCATTATACAATATTTGTTTACATTTTTTATACAAAGACAAAAGTCCTAATACCAACAATCGAATCAAGAAACTCACGAAATTTATTATTATTAGGATCAGGTATAAAAGGTCTGTTCTTGTTATAAACATCTGACGAAATATCATCATATCGTTTATCTGTTAGTACCTCATTTTTCTTTAACCAAGTATATGAATCAAAAATGTCTTTTACTTCACGTTCATATAGATCTGCTTCATTTACCCAATTATCGCATTCTGTTTCATCAATATAACCTAATACTAAACTTATTTGATCTAACGTTAAATTTTTGAGAACAAGATGTTGTCTGATAATTGCATATGCGACCACGAAATTTGCCAGGAGTGATTTTAGTCCAGTAATGTTAATAAGATTAAGAACACCTACTCTAAGCCATAATTTTTCGTATTGTTTTGGGAATATTTTCTCGACCTCATTGTAATAATTTCGTAATGACAATTGTCGGGAGCGCTGGATCGATGGAAATGGAACATCATCTGCTTCACTTAGGTCGTGATATGAATTAATCTTTCTTTCCAAATGTGTTTGTAGGACTTTTTCAAAAAACTTTTCTCTCTCAATATCACTAAGATCATTAATTTCATCTTCAAAATTTTTGATTATCTTCAGAGATCTGTCAACATTAATCAGATCAAATACTGGGTCTTTTTTACGTGTCATTGGCAAAATTGCGTTTGAGTACATTTTAATAATTAATTCCGTATCCACTGTCATAGTAACGATATTAACTAGGGTTTCCTTGTCGAGGTAGTACATGCCAAGATACTTAAAAATTTCTCGTTTTGAAAAACTATCATATAATGTTTTGTTTCTTTTTATTCCCATTATTCTAGATTCCACTAGTTTGTAGAGACGATTACAGTTATCACTCATTTGTTTTTCTTCCTGCGCTATTCGTGTTTTTAACAGACCTAATTGCATTATCAAATTTATATTTTTGCAATCAAGCTCAAGCAATATTTTTTAAACAGGATTTCAACTTGTTTTTGTTCTTACAGACAATCATCAGGATGACAGTATCTGCTTATAATATCAAAGTTTTCTATTGTTTTTTTTAGTTGTGATCCTCGCATATGCATAACACGAATAATTTGTTTTTCTTCTTCTGACAATGGCGAGATTATCATTGGAATTGTAAATTTTTTCGTAGTATTTATCGCACGTGCCGCTAGTGATTTATCTCTAAAATCTTTTTTAGGGTTAAAAATATTATCACAAAATTCTCTCGCAACAGTTATTATTGGTGCTTCTGACATTATTTTATAGCATTAGATTAAATTTGATCATCTAGTGTATATATTTGAGATGCTGTCAGTCCTGGAAACGGATGTTCAGCAGCGACAGCAGAAAGTAGAAAATATAAGTACTTGTTAACAGTTTTTTCTGCTGAAATTGTAAAATATTGTGTTGTTGTAATATACGTATTTGCTGTACTATAAAATGTTGTCCAGTTGATATTATCGTTTGATCCTTCAAACCGCCAATTATAAATTCGAGCAACACTAGAGTTTAACCGATCTCGCAAATGAAATTGCCAGATAGCGACTGCAGTGGGACATTTAATTTTAATCCAAAAGTTTTCAACTTCTCCGTTGGTCGTCCACTCATGTTTATCAGAAAAAAGCGTAATAAGGATAATTTTCAGGATAATATACTGATGCGCTTACCTCAAACCCAACTCGATTGTCAGTTGCCTTAAAAAGTGTTGGAATATACCCAACATTGTTTTTATTTCGTTTTATACCACCACTAGACACACTATCAACATACAATTTATTTGTCAGATCATTATGGTTAACTGGAACATATGCTTCTCATGTTTATATTGCCTGTCACTGGTCCACCGGATCTCTTAAAATATGGAGTAAGTTCTTCTTTTAACGGAGCATAACAAACAGCATGAGTCTCATTAGCTGGTGGTGAGGTTGTCGGTAATCCAGTTATTTTTGAATTTGACATAGACAGGTTATCTGCCTTTGTGTCACCAGCTTTGTTAAGTTTATTATCGTCAATTGATTTTAGTTGCGCATAACTTACAGCTTGTGTATTATCTACATTTGCTAGTGGATATGAAGTTTCTAACCCAATAATTTTTTTACTCAACATGTTAATAATACCTGCAACTGTCCCACCGGTTTTATCAAGTTTGTTATTATCTACATAATTCAACTGCAAATAATTTACAGCTTGTGTTTGATTTAAGTTTGCTGGTGGATACCCGGCCTCCAAATTTTTTATTTTTTTCCTGACATATCTAAGTTATCGCTTAAAGTTCATCCGCCCTTGTCGAGTTTGTTGTCGTCGAAGATTTAAGTTGTGCATAACTAACAGCCTGCGTGTTAACAACATTTATTGGTCCATACGCCATTTCTAAATCTAGTACTCGTTGATTTGGCAAGGACAGGCTTCCTATCATTGTGTCACCAGTTTTTTTAAGCAACCAGATAAATCAATATTACCTTTTGTTATTGTATTTGTAGATGACGAATCTCCTAATGCTGTTCAAAATTTTGTATTATGGCTCATTATTTACTTATTGTCTGACAATAATTTTTTATATAACATAAGATTGTATAACAACAATGGCAAAATCGTAGATATTAAATTTTGATACGGAGTGATTGGTGTAACACAAACATAACAATGAACTTCCAGATTGTCATTATCTTATTGTTGGAAGAACTGGATCGGGAAAAACAAATTTGCTTATGAATTTACTGATGGGAGATAATTTTAACTACGATCGAGTTTATATTTACACAATTAATCCACAACAAGATATGTACGAGCTACTCAGCGAATATAATAACAAACTTCGTGATGATCTTGAGGCTGGTGAAGATTTTTTTATTATCAAACAACCAGAAGATCTTGTTCCAGTTAATCAACTTGATTCAGATGAACATAAGATAGTTGTGTTTGATGATAGTCCGCTAAACAATATAGAGATGAATAAAATAAGATCATATTTTTCACTGTCGCGTAATAAAAATTGTAATTCTATTGATCTTGCTCAAGGATTTTATAATGTCAACAGATTTATTAGACGAAATACTGGTTGTTTTATATCATTTCCAGGAGTGGACAATGTTGACGTTAGAAATATTGCAAACGAGCAATGTGGCGACGTAACAAAAGATAAATTTATCGAACTATATCATAAAGCGACAGCTGATAAATATAATTTCTTTTTCTTTGATAAACTTACACATAATACAGCTAAGATGTTTCGATGCTGTATTGAAAATTATATAGAGTAAGTTTCATATAATATGGACGGAGGAGCCAAATACAGAAACACATAGAAGAGCTAAAAAAAACTTGCGCAATCTCAGGCAGAATTTAAGCAAAACGTACAGAAAGCACGAAATGGACAAATAACTGCCGCAGAAACAGCAGCTACAGTTCTCAAATCAATTACTGAGACACTACATGGAAAACAACCTGAAACTAAGCCGCTATCAGAAGAAGAAAGAAATTGATCTGAAGTTATCGAGTGAAATCCACCGCAAGCCATTGGCTTTGACATTGCCCAACCATACAAATTCACACAATTGAGATAAATAATATGATTGGATGGGAGATTTTTTTATCATAATATTTTAGATATTTATTATTAGCTACTGCATATTTTTTTGTTATAACACTAATTCCGCCTCTGATACCTTTTCCAATAAATTTAAACATGTCAACATCTGTCAAGAGATCCAATTCTATCTTACTTGTTTTTATTAGAGCGTCCCACGATAGTCCCGGAGCGGAATAATACCAGCAGGGATCTAATTCATAATTTTTATGACTAACTTGACGAAAACTTTCAAAAACATCTGCTAGTAGTAATACATCTGTTTTCAAATATAAATCATGATAATCACCAAATGTTCTACACCTAAATTTATTCCAAATATCTTGTGCATATTTGTACTCGTCATCTGCGATATTTTCATTTTTGAGCTGTGAGTAAAATTTGTCTTTGTCTGCAGAGAAATTTCATTAAATCTAATCCAGTCGTCGAGATGCTCATACGGAAAGATACCTTTTCTTGTCAGATCGATGTAGTTTTCACGAAAACAACGTTTTAGCTTAGCGAAACTGGTACAACCTTTTACAAGCTTATCTAATGATGCTGCCATAAATTGCAAACTGTCAATGAAACGTAATTTGCCGAGCGTGACTGACATATACTTTTCAAAATTGTTTGGAATACATTTTATTGTATTATTTAGTTTTAGCTTAGATTTAATATTTTCATCACCGAAAGCTTCTACAATGATATGACTATCGTAGCCCCTGAAGTTGTGTAAAACTACAGGAATAAAATTTGGAGCATGAAATTTTAAATTGCAACTGTTATGAGCTGCCCCGCGATACTGACCGGTCCGATGACAGTGATTGCGCACTTTGTCATCACCTAATGGTGTTTCGCAGATGTGACAGTTAACTGCATTATCAAAATCAATTTGTTGTTTGGATGTTATTTTTATTGGAGCTGTTTTGAATAATCTGTTAGAAATCTTATTATCTTCATTTATTAGATTTTTTAGTAACCACACGGCCGGACTTTCAGATTCGCCATTTTTACATCTGTATAACTTTACTGGACTTGAAAAATTGCCATTAGCACAACAAACTACTTTATAAGCTGCTCCACAAGGAACATGTTGTTGTACTTTTCTTGTACTTGTTTTATTCGGATTATTTTCTGCGCCAGCTACAGGAACAAGAAGACACTCAAATTCGGCATAAATAACAAAAGGAATATTTAGCTTATGATCATAATTTTTAAATTTTAACACGTTTTCTTTCTCTCCTGGTATAGGTATTCTTTGAACGGTGATACAGTATTTGAGATGTTCTTGCAGTTTTTCATCTTTAGAAAAACCTTGTAGACATCTATAACATAAATATTTCTTGTTTTTATTTTTATTATATTATTTGCCAACTAAACTGTTAAAGATTTTTATCCAGCAATAATGTCCTTTATAAAATAATAAATTTATTGTCTTTTGTGTAGCAGTTGCTGAAATATATCTTGGGAAAACATTTTCTTTATCATCTAGTCCGAAAAAAATTACTGAAATATTGTTTTGTTTTTCAAACTTTGGTATTTGATTTTCTGCTACTGGAAAAGTTATCCCAATATAATTTAGTTCGTCTTTGTATGGCAAATACTTTCCAATTCTGCTGGGGTGATCATTTTGAGGATGTGTAGCAGATACAATTGCCCAACGAAAACATTGGTCATCATTGTTTCTGACATTTATACAGCATTTTTTGTTTTTAATTTTTTGAGGGAGATCAACGTAAGAACTAGCACGAAGTACTTTATATCTTGCTGTGTAAATTAAAACTTCCTTTATCATTTCAAATTTCCAACCAGACCCTGATGAAGTAAATTCCTCCAATTTTTTATTTATTTATTGGTGTATTTCATTGGCGACTGTGGCAGTATTTGTTCCTGTTAATATTTTTCGTGATTTAGCTGTTAGATATGGTTCTGAAATTTCGCTGTCGAAACTTGTATTTTCAAAACTTATATCAAGTATATCTTTCTCGGTTACATGTAACTTTGATAAAATCATATGACATTGAACTATTAGTTTGATACTTTTGTGAGCTGCAAGTTCTTTTGATATAACAGGTTTCAAAAGATGAAAGAAATTTGTGGAGTTAAAATTTGCTAAAACACTTGGATTATCCAATTTGTAACTGTTATCATAGCTAGAAAATGCACTAGCACTTTTTTCTGCTTTGATAATACTCTTTTTGGCAATATCACGTAATTTTAACATTTTATATAGTATTTGTATATTTAATTGATTTTGTTTTATAATGTTTTAGTTAGAGATATAAAATCCCTATAGTATAATGACAGAAATCCTGAGATACATGTAACTTATTTGCTGAAAATGCTCTTGGTTCGGTTATTAACATGACATCCCAAAAAATCTATAGGAAAAACAACTCCTGCTGAAATTAAAATCTCAGTACAAGGAGATAATATAGAAATATTCGGAATGTTTAGAAAAGATTTTATTTATACTTTGTTTTGCGAGGACATCCCAGCTGGACAACGAGTCCACAGAGTAACGGCGCAATTACTGATGATTATATATTGAAAATTTAGCATTGATAAATGAATTTCAGTCCCATCCAGTATTTGGTCTGTATGAAGCTAATGCTCGCAGTATTATACGAAATATAAGAACAAAGAAAGTATTAGCAAATTTGGATAGAGATGGATATTTACATATAAAAGTTCGTGGAACTAAAACAGATTTTATTAATTATAAATCACATGGATTTGTTTATGATATTTTTAAGGGCGCTATTTCAAATAATCTAGTTATCGACCATATTAATAACATTAAAACAGACAATCGTCTAGAAAATTTGGACTTGGTAACACCAAAAGAAAACACTAAAAGAGGAGGTAGTTCTGATGGTTCCAATATAAAAAAATCCTAAATGATCAATTATATCAGTAAATGTTGAAACAGGGAAAGAAATAAAATTTAAGTCAATTTATTCTGCTTCAAAATATCATAAAATTAATCCAGCTGTAATAAAATCTGTAGCTGATGGCGAAAGAAAATCAACAACTTCAACATCAACATTTGACAAATTTAGTTTCAAATACAATCATTAATTATATTTCCTAATTCAGTGTTAGTAACACAGTTGTGAGAAAACATTAAAATATCATCACGATCAAATTTTAATGTTATTAATGCGCTATGATTAAGTTTATTGTTTTTTGTCAGCTACTGTTAGGAGAATTTTATCAGAATCACCTTGCGTCACAATAACATTAACAGAATTGGCGCTATAGCCCGGCAAACATTTTCTAACTGCTTCGGCTAATTCTCTGTAATTTAATATATTAACTTTCTGATGATATTTTACATCAGGAGATTTTGTTTCGCTAGTCATTATTATTTATAATTAGATAAAAATATATTATAATATGGATTTAATGAAACGACTTGCTGATATATACTCGGGAGATTTCATCGCCAGCAACAAAGCCGTCAACTACAATTTCATACCAAAATCAGACAAATCAGCTGGTTATTACGAAGACGACATTTTGTATAACAGTAACGATGACGACGAAGTTGTAGACGTTGTTGATAAAAAAAATTACAGGAGACCAACAACTGGACGATAAAATGTTAAGTATCATAATGCTAAGAAAATGATAAAATTTAATTTTAATATTACAGACCAACAAATATTTTGACAGCTTATAAAACTTTTTCTTAATTTGAAAATAATTGGCCATCAAAGAAATATAAAATATGATTTTATTTTTACTAAAATATTTAATTTGTTGCCAGTCAATAATGTAATAAAATTACATTTAATTTCTTTGTGTCGGCCGGTCGGCCGGTCAAATGTAAATCTGTATTTATGAAGAACGATCAAATTTATAATAACATTATTAGATCAAGATCGACTTAGTTGGCACCCAGCTGTTAAATTTATCACTATCCTCACCATTTAACTAAACTTTTGTCGCCGCGCTTACTAAGAACTTTTTCAATAACAAATATATCTTGTTCGGTTTTCTGAAGATTTTGTTCATAAAAACTACCAGTCATAGGCTCACGATTATGTAACTGGTATTGATAAAAGTACTTTATCAACAACAAATACTTCTTCGCTCCAGTTTGGAGTAAATCCTTTCTTAAATGTTTGTTTCGTCAGAGAAATTCTAACTCGATCACCAACTTTAAATTTGCGTCTTCGATTCATATTTTCGCTTGTTAATATCGGATTTTTAATTGCCTCGTTCGGTGCAAAATATAAATTGGGACCAGGAAAAGAATTGTATGATGATCTGGCGTCAGAGCTACACAAACCTAAAAAAAAGTTTACGAGACGTATGGTTGTCGCAAATGCCGTCGATGATATCTGGGCGATAGGTTTAGTTGATGTGTCAAATTTAGCTGAATTTAACAATAATGAAAGTTATCTTTTTAATGTTGTAGATGTTTTTAGCAAATATGCGTTTAGTGTACCAGTTTCAGATAAAACAGGAACTTCGATAACTGATGCGTTAAAACAAATAATAACAAGTACAGAAAGAAAACCAAATAGAATCTAGACCGATCATGGGGCAGAAATTTTTAATAAAAAGTTTCAGCAGTTTTTGGAACAAAATAACATCAAAAAATATGTTACAGGAAATGAAGGTAAAAGTGTTGTCATCGAGCGATTTAATCGTACACTAAACGAAGAATCCACAAATTTCGTTCATCTTTTGAAACCTGTTATATCAAAAGAACTTGCAGCTCACAAAAGTATCAAACTAATAGTTCAATGTCATATGATTTTATCAAAGTTACATGTAATCGAGAAAGATATACTTGATATAAGTTTTGAAAATACAAGTTTCGACAGCGAAATTTCAGAACCATATCTAACAGCTAAATCACGAAAAATATTAACAGGAACAAATACTGCCACAGTCGCCAATGAAATACACCAAGAAATAAATAAAAAATTGGAGGAATTTACTTCATCAGGGTCTGGTTGGAAATTTGAAATGATAAAGGAAGTTTTAATTTACACAGCAAGATATAAAGTACTTCGTGCTAGTTCTTACGTTGATCTCCCTCAAAAAATTAAAAACAAAAAATGCTGTATAAATGTCAGAAACAATGATGACCAATGTTTTCGTTGGGCAATTGTATCTGCTACACATCCTCAAAATGATCACCCCAGCAGAATTGGAAAGTATTTGCCATACAAAGACGAACTAAATTATATTGGGATAACTTTTCCAGTAGCAGAAAATCAAATACCAAAGTTTGAAAAACAAAACAATATTTCAGTAAATTTTTTCGGACTAGATGATAAAGCAAATGTTTTCCCAAGATATATTTCAGCAACTGCTACACAAAAGACAATAAATTTATTATTTTATAAAGGACATTATTGCTGGATAAAAATCTTTAACGGTTTAGTTGGCAAATAATATAATAAAAATAAAAACAAGAAATATTTATGTTATAGATGTCTACAAGGTTTTTCTAAAGATGAAAAACTGCAAGAACATCTCAAATACTGTATCACCGTTCAAAGAATACCTATACCAGGAGAGAAAGAAAACGTGTTAAAATTTAAAAATTATGATCATAAGCTAAATATTCCTTTTGTTATTTATGCCGAATTTGAGTGTCTTCTTGTTCCTGTAGCTGGCGCAGAAAATAATCCGAATAAAACAAGTACAAGAAAAGTACAACAACATGTTCCTTGTGGAGCAGCTTATAAAGTAGTTTGTTGTGCTAATGACAATTTTTCAAGTCCAGTAAAGTTATACAGATGTAAAAATGGCGAATCTGAAAGTCCGGCCGTGTGGTTACTAAAAAATCTAATAAATGAAGATAATAAGATTTCTAACAGATTATTCAAAACAGCTCCAATAAAAATAACATCCAAACAACAAATTGATTTTGATAATGCAGTTAACTGTCACATCTGCGAAACACCATTAGGTGATGACAAAGTGCACAATCACTGTCATCGGACCGGTCAGTATCGCGGGGCAGCTCATAACAGTTGCAATTTAAAATTTCATGCTCCAAATTTTATTCCTGTAGTTTTACACAACTTCAGGGGCTACGATAGTCATATCATTGTAGAAGCTTTCGGTGATGAAAATATTAAATCTAAGCTAAAATTAAATAATACAATAAAATGTATTCCAGACAATTTTGAAAAGTATATGTCAGTCACGCTCGGCAAATTACGTTTCATTGACAGTTTGCAATTTATGGCAGCATCATTAGATAAGCTTGTAAAAGGTTGTACCAGTTTCGCTAAGCTAAAACTTTGCTTTCGTGAAAACTACATCGATCTGACAAGAAAAGGTATCTTTCCGTATGAGCATCTCGACGACTGGATTAGATTTAATGAAATTTCTCTGCAGACAAAGACAAATTTTACTCACAGCTCAAAAATGAAAATATCGCAGATGACGAGTACAAATATGCACAAGATATTTGGAATAAATTTAGGTGTAGAACATTTGGTGATTATCATGATTTATATTTGAAAACAGATGTATTACTACTAGCAGATGTTTTTGAAAGTTTTCGTCAAGTTAGTCATAAAAATTATGAATTAGATCCGTGCTGGTATTATTCCGCTCCGGGACTATCGTGGGACGCTCTACTAAAAACAAGCAAGATAGAATTGGATCTCTTGACAGATGTTGACATGTTTAAATTTATTGGAAAAGGTATCAGAGGCGGAATTAGTGTTATAACAAAAAAAATATGCAGTAGCTAATAATAAATATCTAAAATATTATGATAAAAATCTCCCATCCAATCATATTATTTATCTCAATTGTGTGAATTTGTATGGTTGGGCAATGTCAGAGCCAATGGCTTGCGGTGGATTTCATTCGATAACTCCAGATCAATTTCTTAAAGAAACTGAAAAAATTTGCCTGAAGATATTTCATACTTTGTTGAAATTGATTTTCATTATCCTAGCTCGTTACATGATCTACATAACGACTACCCATTTTGTGCAGAGTCTATGATGATAGATTACAGTTTACTATCACCTGAGCAACTAGCAATGACAACAGCAAAAAATTCAATTGTTAATAAGCTAGTTCCAAATTTGCTAAATAAAAGAAATTACGTGATACATTACAAAAATGTTAAACAAGCAGTAGATGCTGGACTAATTCTGAGAAAAGTCCATCGCGTAGTAAAGTTTAATCAATCTAGGTGGATGTCAAATTATATTAACTTAAATACGAAACGATGTGCTATTGCCAAGACCGACTTTGAGAAAAACGTTTTGAAGTTAATGAACAACTCAGTGTTCGGTAAGACGATTGAAAGCATATAAAAAGATTCAACATTGAAATTGGAAATGATATAAATCGTAGAAATAAATTAGTTAATGATGATGGTTTTGTTAGTATGAAAATATTTAAATAAAATGTTGTTGTTATACAACGACAAAAGACAAACTTAAAGTCAAATAAACGAATTTATATTGGTGCGGCTGTGTTGGACATATCAAAGTGGCTGATGTAGGATTTTCACTATAATTTTACCAAAAAGCAGTGGCCAGATTTGGAGTTGTTATTTACTAATACAGACTCGCTAGTTTATAATATAGAATGTGAAGATGTATATGAAGACGTCTATGACCGCCGTGACCTATTTGATTTATCAGATTATCCAGAAAGTAGTGGATTTCATGATAATGCGAATAGAAAAGTTATTGGCAAAATGAAAGATGAGTTTTTGTTTGCGCCAGAGAAGGAATTTGTCGGACTAAGAAGTAAAATGTATGCCGTAATATTAGATGACAATAAACTGACAAAAAAAGCAAAAAGGTATTCCTCGTGGGTGCGTAATAAATTGTATGAAATTTGATGATTTTATATAAGCATTAAATAATAATATCAGTGTTATTAAGACGAATGTTATAAGGACAAATCGGCACAAGCTTGAGACATATACAGTTATAAAACAGTGACTTTGTAATTTTGACGATGAGAGATACTGTGAGGACGGAATTAATGCTCTAGCACTTGGTCATTATGCTAGTATCAAGCAGTGACATATTTAATTAATTTTGTTTAAACTTTAGAAAATATGACTGTCTGTTTTTGTTACCTGTACCTTTCAAATGGAGATAATTCTGTATTCCAGCTAGTTTAAATCGTATTTGGATTATCGGACATAGTACAGTGTCAGGTTAACATAAATACACTGTTATACTATATATATATGCATTATGTATATCTTGTATCATTTCCTGCAAATCTGATGTAACAATTTTGTCTGTATTGATCTGTGTAAGATAAGCGCTAATGCAGGACATTTTGTCAATTTCCAGGCTCTTCTGTCTGTCTGTATAAGGCGCTGTATTGATGAAAATCGTCTGGTATGATGCACATCTCCACTTATTTGAAGGAAATACTTATTAATCAGACTCCCCCCAAAAATGTAATTCCCTGATCAATATAATCTTAGAATGAGAAAAAATATCTTTCAGTACAGCCTTTATGAAACAGGTGTTCTGTATTGATTTGTGTGTATAAGGCTTGGTGAAAACCCACTATCGATTTTTCAGATTGCGCCTGTAACGTACTAAGCCGCTGTATTACATACTAGCATTGGATTTCTTTTTTCTGAACAAATAGACGGCAATATATTTTAACCAGCAATGTGTAAGATTTCAGATTTCTCGATTGAATTTTATAAGAATGTTTTTCAGAATCAGAAAAGGAAATTCTAATCTCAACGTTTTCTAAAGTCAGAAAATGAAATACAGGATTTCTATCAGGTAACTGGTAACTATATATTAATTTCTCGAACTTATATATACAACCAGATGCCATGGCACAGTGCTAGAATATTGAATTCTCATACTAAAGATCTGTGGTTCGGTTCCGATAGCAGGCAAGTTGTCGATGGATATACCCTAAGGTTGCCAGTTTTTAAATAATTGGAGAGCATCGCGCTCCAGTTATTTCAAATAGAACCTCTCACCATGTCGAAGAACGTGGTTGAGTGCGTTTTGCACTTTACCCCTCGGTTTGATTTGGTGGGGGTTTTATATGAAATCGCAATGCCTAGACAGTCCTCTGAATCTCTAAAGTTTCGTTTCGTTTAGTGATTCGCCGGGGGATGTGTCTATGCAAGAAGCTATCTAAAATAAATAGTACCGTATGAGATCTCTCTACCTCATTTGAAGGGTACGCCACATGAACATTCAGAAAGAATGTCAGCCAAAAGCCTCGTAGGGTGCCCCATAACAGTCATAAGAAAGACAACAATGAAAGGACCCTATAAAGGCACAAAGGCTATGAAGGGACCCCAATTGAATGGTAACCGCTTATAACGATACTGTATATTTTTGTACTTTTTGTATTATA
>JAECUM010067335.1:0-11202 GCA_016617855.1 Megalonaias nervosa
GGAGGGAAGCTTTCTATTTGTATTACAAAGAGGATGGGTAGGTTGACCTTTGTGTGAGGACTGGGGTTAGTGACTTCATGTATTTGCAGACAGTGTAGAGTGTTGAAAGCTTGTACTTTATAACAAGATTGGGTCATGTCCACCTGTCTCTGATGTTAAGTTCTGCATCTACCAAACAAATATAAAGTCCATTGTTTTAGTTGAATTGTACTTTTTGAAGTAGAAGAGGTACATACTATTTGGTACATTGACCTTTGACCTAGTTATTACATAATATGATATGATGTGATTTATTCCATTTCACCCATATGAAGTTCAATAAGTGCTGATGTGAATAAAACACAAGTCCTAGTTAAAACAAGTTATTTTATTCCCAAAATGTAGTTTGGTGGTAAAGCACAAATACGAAATCAGCAGCTGAAATAGTTCAAGGACCATTACATACACATTTAATATAAGGCACAGCTTGGTACCTCATTAAATTGTTTTTGACAAGCGAGACTAAGTACACTTGTTAATTGTACAGTCCCAAGCTATATCACAGATTATTCAACAAATTAAGCTTGGCTTTAGGTATTACGGTACCAATTGTACAACCCCAGGTGGGCGGAGTTTATGGTGTAGGGAAAATTGCATTCAGAAATAAACCACAAAACTAGCTGTGATTGGTGCATTATGTAAGAGTTGTACTTTCTGTCAGTCTTAAAAAAAAAAGTTGAGCCTCTTGGGAACATGTGAGATTATGTAAATTCATAAATTTTCTCATTTTATTTTTTTTTTTTTTTTTTTTTTTTTTTTTTTTTTTTTTTTTTTTTTTTTTTTTTTTTTTTAAATCACATGACTGAAAACATGTTTGGCGTAACTACATAACTCTTATCCATGTCTAGTTCCAGCAGAGTTATCTCTCTCAAATGCAATGGAGTACCTGCTTCTGTCCTTGTCAAATTGACCATATAACATTGTTCTCTATGACAGTGGGCGACATGCATGCTGAGGTAGGACAGAACGTGTATTTATTTCACAAAACATTAGCATTGAGGTCTATGGAAAAACAATTGGTACCGTGGTACCTACAGGGAAGAACAGCCTCCCAGTGTATCCATAGAAACACATACATGTGGGCGGCATTTATGAACTGTACTAGCTAGATGTAGGAAAACAAATGGATGCTGAGCATTTCTAGTCAAATAGTGACAGTCTTTTAAGAATAAAATGTATGAAATCTTCAGAAAATAGCACAAGTTGACTTTGGATGGTGGCTTTTGATAACTATAGCTATGACAGACATATACTTGTATTGCCTGAAGGCTTTATGTATGTGTAGCCAGCTCTCAGATTGGTATATATGCAACAAAATAAGTTATGTAAACATAATATAGTTGATTTTGGCCAAATATTGACTATTTTACGTGCAAAACATGATAAATCATGTATAAAAAAACAAAACAACTATCTTGGTTTTGTAAGGCATGCCATAAACCAAAATAGAGAACACTCTAGGTTCACTTGTAGATAGATCACTTGTATCATAGTGGATATTCTTGTATGAGTAATTTTAGGTAATTTATTAAAGATATTGTACTCCTTCCCACTTTGATTTTAATTGTCCTGCTCTAATTGTCCATTTTTTAACACTTTTTCCTGCCTTGAAATAGTTCATGCAGTTTATTTAGATCAGTTCTCTGGCACTCTCTTTGTTGAAGTAGCAGGGAATACCAACAGAGAAGAACAGTTTCTTTAAGTCAGCATTTCCTATTGACACTTGTATAAGCCCAATTATAACCTACTATTGACTTTCAGTTAATTCTATTTATTTCTGTCCAGCTATTCTTGTGGAATTTCCATATTAGGTCAAACACTGAGTGATCACCATATTAGTCACATATTGCCCATCCCTTCCATTTAAGTCCACACTGTTCTTCAAAATTTACATCCCATCGCAAGAATTCAAATTGGCATGGGATCATATCTGCATGTTGATGGAAGTCTGAACTCCACATGACGGCTTTGTAGAGAACATGAACTGTGAAATAAAACAGCTGCCTCATCTCAATAAACAAAATTACAGCACTCTTGAGGTCTCCACTTCATGCAAAAGCTGGGATTGTAGGTTCTCACTTATCAATAATGTATTTTCGAATAATTTAATTGCATTGAAGTGAATACATGTGTTCATGAAATCATGTATAGTACATGGATAATATATTGGAGGAAATAAAAATACCAGACCTTATCTATATCATTCAATTATCTCCCTTACACCAGACATAACATTTCAAAAAATTAAAACTCACATTTTCAGTGATTGTTTATGAAAATAATGAGAAGATTTGTGAAGTATTATATTAGAAATCAGTCTTGACGCAAACGTAAGTACAAGCAATTTAATAATTTCTCACGGGACAGTTTACAAATTTAAACACTGATAAAATTTGTTTGGTTTGGTTTAGGTATTTGTCTGCTTAACTGAATGAACATTATTGTTATTTTCTTATGTAGAAGAAATATAAACTACATGCATCTATATTATCTAAATTGTTCACCCTTTTATATTAGATGGGAATGAACACCACTTCACCTGAAATTTTGGTGAATGTAAGGGATGTTATAGCACAGGTGCCTTCGGGCTGTCCTTGGACCTATGGGGCACTGCCTCCAAATATTTGTCCAAGGTAAGGTCATCAAACTTTCACTTCTCATTTTTCTCATTGCTGCTTTTGCCTCCTTTAATTCCGTTATCATAAGCTACAGCTCCCTTTTAGATACACACCTTCCTCCTCTTTTTTACTCCATTTGACTCACTATACTTATTGTTTATCTTTGGCATTTCTCTTGATTTTATTTCCCAAATTTCACCCCCAAATCCAATATAACTACTGAGAAGCTGTGATCTACTATATTTGGTAATAGGTTGGCTTATTGCATCAATTTTATTCACTACACAAAGGAGGGAAGCTTTCTATTTGTATTATAAAGAGGATGGGCAGGTTGACCTTTGTGTGAGGACTGGGGTTAGTGACTTCATGTATTTGCAGACAGTGTAAAGTGTTGAAAGCTTGTACTTTATAACAAGATTGGGTCATGTCCACCTGTCTCTGATGTTACATTCTGCATCTACCAAACAAATATAAAGTCCATTGTTTTAGTTGAATTGTACTTTTTGAAGTAGAAGAGGTACATGCTATTTGGTACATTGACCTTTGACCTAGTGATTACATAATATGATATGATGTGATTTATTCCATTTCACCCATATGAAGTTCAATAAGTGCTGATGGGAATAAAACACAAGTCCTAGTTAAAACAAGTTATTTTATTCCCAAAATGTAGTTTGGTAGTAAAGCACAAATACGAAATCAGCAGCTGAAATAGTTCAAAGACCATTACATACACATTTAATATAAGACACAGCTTGGTACCTCATTAAATTGTTTTTGACAAGCGAGACTAAGTACACTTGTTACTTGTACAGTCCCAAGCTATATCACAGATTATTCAACAAATTAAGCTTGGCTTTAGGTATTACGGTACCAATTGTACAACCCCAGGTGGGCGGAGTTTCAGGTGTAGAAAAAATTGCATTCAGAAATAAACCACAAAACTAGCTGTGATTGGTGCATTATGTAAGAGTCGTACTTTCTGTCAGTCTTAAACAAAAAGTTGAGCCTCTTGGGAACATGTGAGATTATGTTAATTCATAACTTTTCACATTTTGTTTTTTTGGTGTTTTTGTTTTTTTTTTTTTTTAAATCACATGACTGAAAACATGTTTGGTGTAACTACGTAACTCTTATCCATGTTTAGTTCCAGAAGAGTTATCTCTCTTAAATGCAATGGAGTACCTGCTTCTGTGTTTGTCAAATTGACCATATAACATTGATCTATATGACAGTGGGCGACATGCATGCTGAGGTAGGAATGAAAGTGTATTTATTTCACAAAACATTAGCATTGAGGTCTATGGAAAAACAATTGGTACCGTGATACCTAAAGGGAAGAACAGCCTCCCAGTGTATCCATAGAAACACATACATGTGGGCATTATTTATGAACTGTACTAGTTTGATGTAGGACAACAAATGGATGCTGAACATTTCTAGTCAAATAGTGACAGTCTTTTAAGAATAAAATATATGAAATCTTCCGAAAATAGCACAAGTTGACTTTGGATGGTGGCTTTTGATAACTATAGCTATGACAGACATAGACTTGTATTGACTGGAGGCTTTATCTACGTGTAGTCAGCTCTCAGATTGGCATATATGCAAGAAAATAAGTTATGTAAACATAATATAGTTGATTTTGGCCAAATATTGACTATTGTACCTGCAAAACACGATAAATCATGTATACAAAAACAACTTTCTTGGTTTTGTAAGGCATGCCATAAACCAAAATAGAGAACACTCTAGGTTCACTTGTAGATAGATCACTTGTATCATAGTGGATATTCTTGTATGAGTAATTTTAGGTAATTTATTAAAGATATTGTACCCCTTCCCACTTTGATTTTAATTGTCCTGCTCTAATTGTCCATTTTTTAACACTTTTTCCTGCCTTGAAATAGTTCATGCAGTTTATTTAGATCAGTTCTCTGGCACTCTCTTTGTTGAAGTAGCAGGGAATACCAACAGAGAAGAACAGTTTCTTTAAGTCAGCATTTCCTATTGACACTTGTATAAGCCCAATTATAACCTACTATTGACTTTCAGTTAATTCTATTTATTTCTGTCCAGCTATTCTTGTGGAATTTCCATATTAGGTCAAACACTGAGTGATCACCATATTAGTTACATATTGCCCATCCCTTCCATTTAAGTCCACACTGTTCTTCAAAATTTACATCCCATCGCAAGAATTCAAATTGGCATGGGATCATATCTGCATGTTGATGGAAGTCTGAACTCCACATGACGGCTTTGTAGAGAACATGAACTGTGAAATAAAACAGCTGCCTCATCTCAATAAACAAAATTACAGCACTCTTGAGGTCTCCACTTCATGCAAAAGCTGGGATTGTAGGTCCTCACTTATCAATAATGTATTTTCGGATAATTTAATTGCATTGAAGTGAATACATGTGTTCATGAAATCATGTATAGTACATGGATAATATATTGGAGGAAATAAACATACCAGACCTTATCTATATCATTCAGTTATCTCTCTTACACCAGACATAACATTTCAAAAAATTAAAACTCACATTTTCAGTGATTGTTTATGAAAATAATGAGAAGATTTGTGAAGTATTATATTAGAAATCAGTCTTGACGCAAACGTAAGTACAAGCAATTTAATAATTTCTCACGGGACAGTTTACAAATTTAAACACTGATAAAATTTGTTTGGTTTGGTTTAGGTATTTTTCTGCTTAACTGAAAGGACATTATTGTTATTTTCTTATGTAGAAGAAATATAAACTACATGCATCTATATTATCTAAATTGTTCACCCTTTTATATTAGATGGGAATGAACACCACTTCACCTGAAATTTTGGTGAATGTAAGGGATGTTATAGCACAGGTGCCTTCGGACTGTCCTTGGGCCTGTGGGGCACTGCCTCCAAATATTTGTCCAAAGTAAGGTCATCAAACGTTCACTTCTCATTTTTCTCATTGCTGCTTTTGTCTCCTTTAATTCCGTTATCATAAGCTACAGCTCCCTTTTAGATACACACCTTCCTCCTGTTTTTTACTCCATTTGACGCACTATACTTATTGTTTATCTTTGGCATTTCTCTTGATTTTATTTCCCAAATTTCACCCCCAAATTCAATATAACTACTTAGAAGCTGTAATCTACTATATTTGGTGACAGATTGGCGTATTGCATCAATTTTAATCACTACACAAAGGAGGGAAGCTTTCTATTTGTATTACAAAGAGGATGGGTAGGTTGACCTTTGTGTGAGGACTGGGGTTAGTGACTTCATGTATTTGCAGACAGTGTAAAGTGTTGAAAGCTTGTACTTTATAACAAGATTGCGTCATGTCCACCTGTCTCTGATGTTAAGTTCTGCATCTACCAAACAAATATAAAGTCCATTGTTTTAGTTGAATTGTACTTTTTGAAGTAGAAGAGGTACATGCTATTTGGTACATTGACCTTTGACCTAGTGATTACATAATATGATATGATGTGATTTATTCCATTTCACCCATATGAAGTTCAATAAGTGCTGATGGGAATAAAACACAAGTCCTAGTTAAAACAAGTTATTTTATTCCCAATGTGTAGTTTGGTAGTAAAGCACAAATATGAAAACAGCAGCTGAAATAGTTCAAAGACCATTACATACACATTTAATATAAGACACAGCTTGGTACCTCATTAAATTGTTTTTGACAAGCGCGACTAAGTATACTTCTTACTTGTACGGTCCCAAGCTATATTACCGATTATTGAACAAATTAAGGTTGGCTTTAGGTATTACGGTACCAATTGTAGAACCCCAGGTGGGCGGAGTTTATGGTGTAGAAAAAATTGCATTCAGAAATAAACCACAAAACTAGCTGTGATTGGTGCATTATGTAAGAGTTGTACTTTCTGTCAGTCTTAAAAAAAAGTTGAGCCTCTTGGGAACATGTGAGATTATGTTAATTCATAAATTTTCTCATTTTGTTTTTTTTTTTTTTTTTTTTTAAATCACGTGACTGAAAACATGTTTGGCGTAACTACATAACTCTTATCCATGTCTAGTTCGAGCAGAGTTATCTCTCTTAAATGCAATGGAGTACCTGCTTCTGTCCTTGTCAAATTGACCATATAACATTTTCTCTATGACAGTGGGCGACATGCATGCTGAGGTAGGATAGAAAGTGTATTTATTTCACAAAACATTAGCATTGAGGTCTATGGAAAAACAATTGGTACCGTGGTACCTACAGGGAAGAACAGCCTCCCAATGTATCCATAGAAACACATACATGTGGGCGGCATTTATGAACTGTACTAGTTTGATGTAGGAAAACAAATGGATGCAGAACATCTCTAGTCAAATAGTGACAGTCTTTTAAGAATAAAATGTATGAAATCTTCCGAAAATAGCACAAGTTGACTTTGGATGGTGGCTTTTGATAACTATAGCTATGACAGACATAGATTTGTATTGACTGAAGGCTTTATCTACGTGTAGTCAGCTCTCAGATTGGCATATATGCAAGAAAATAAGTTATGTAAACATAATATAGTTGATTTTGGCCAAATATTGACTATTGTACCTGCAAAACACGATAAATCATGTATACAAAAACAACTTTCTTGGTTTTGTAAGGCATGCCATAAACCAAGATAGAGAACACTCTAGATTCACTTGTAGATAGATCACTTGTATCATAGTGGATATTCTTGTATGAGTAATTTTAGGTAATTTATTAAAGATATTGTACTCCTTCCCACTTTGATTTTAATTGTCCTGCTCTAATTGTCCATTTTTTAACACTTGTTCCTGCCTTGAAATAGTTCATGCAGTTTATTTAGATCAGTTCTCTGGCACTCTCTTTGTTGAAGTAGCAGGGAATACCAACAGAGAAGAACAGTTTCTTTAAGTCAGCATTTCCTATTGACACTTGTATAAGCCCAACTATAACCTACTATTGACTTTCAGTTAATTCTATTTATTTCTGTCCAGCTATTCTTGTGGAATTTCCGTATTAGGTCAAACTCTGGGTGATCACCATATTAGTCACATATTGCCCATCCCTTCCATTTAAGTCCACACTGTTCTTCAAAATTTACATCCCATCGCAAGAATTCAAATTGGCATGGGATCATATCTGCATGTTTATGGAAGTCTGAACTCCACATGACGGCATTGTAGAGAACATGAACTGTGAAATAAAACAGCTGCCTCATCTCAATCAACACAATTACAGCACTCTTGAGGTCTCCACTTCATGCAAAAGCTGGGATTGTAGGTTCTCACTTATCAATAATGTATTTTCGGATAATTTAATTGCATTGAAGTGAATACATGTGTTCATGAAATCATGTATAGTACATGGATAATATATTGGAGGAAATAAAAATACCAGACCTTATCTATATCATTCAGTTATCTCCCTTACACCAGACATAACTTTTCAAAAAATTAAAACTCACATTTTCAGTGATTGTTTATGAAAATAATGAGAAGATTTGTGAAGTATTATATTAGAAATCAGTCTTGACGCAAACGTAAGTACAAGCAATTTAATAATTTCTCACGGGACAGTTTACAAATTTAAACACTGATAAAGTTTGTTTGGTTTGGTTTAGGTATTTTTCTGCTTAACTGAAAGGACATTTTTGTTATTTTCTTATGTAGAAGAAATATAAACTACATGCATCTATATTATCTAAATTGTTCACCCTTTTATATTAGATGGCAATGAACACTACTTCACCTGAAATTTTGGTAAATGTAAGGGATGTTATAGCACAGGTGCCTTCGGACTGTCCTTGGACCTATGGGGCACTGCCTCCAAATATTTGTGCAAGGTAGGGTCATCAAACTTTCACTTCTCGATTTTCTCATTGCTGCTTTTGTCTCCTTTAATTCCGTTATCATAAGCTACATCTCCCTTTTAGATACACACCTTCCTCGTGTTTTTTACTCCATTTCACGCACTATACTTATTGTTTATCTTTGGCATTTCTCTTGATTTTATTTCCCAAATTTCACCCCCAAATCCAAAATAACTACTTAGAAGCTGTAATCTACTTTATTTGGTGACAGATTGGCGTATTGCATCAATTTTAATCACTACACAAAGGAGGGAAGCTTTCTATTTGTATTGCAAAGAGGATGGGTAGGTTGACCTTTGTGTGAGGACTGGGGTTAGTGACTTCATGTATTTGCAGACAGTGTAAAGTGTTGAAAGCTTGTACTTTATAATAAGATTGGGTCATGTCCACCTGTCTCTGATGTTAAGTTCTGCATCTACCAAACAAATATAAAGTCCATTGTTTTAGTTGAATTGTACTTTTTGAAGTAGAAGAGGTACATACTATTTGGTACATTGACCTTTGACCTAGTTATTACATAATATGATATGATGTGATTTATTCCATTTCACCCATGTGAAGTTCAATAAGTGCTGATGTGAATAAAACACAAGTCCTAGTTAAAACAAGTTATTTTATTCCCAAAATGTAGTTTGGTAGTAAAGCACAAATATGAAAACAGCAGCTGAAATAGTTCAAAGACCATTACATACACATTTAATGTAAGACACAGCTTAGTACCTCATACAATTGTTTTTGACAAGCGAGACTAAGTACACTTGTTATTTGTACAGTCCCAAGCTATATCACAGATTATTTAACAAATTAAGGTTGGCTTTAGGTATTACGGTACCAATTGTACAACCCCAGGTGGGCGGAGTTTAAGGTGTATGGAAAATTGCATTCAGAAATAAACCACAAAACTAGCTGTGATTGGTGCATTATGTAAGAGTTGTACTTTCTGTCAGTCTTAAAAAAAAGTTGAGCCTCTTGGGAACATGTGAGATTATGTTAATTCATAAATTTTCTCATTTTGTTTTTTTTTTTTTTTTTTTTTAAATCACGTGACTGAAAACATGTTTGGCGTAACTACATAACTCTTATCCATGTCTAGTTCGAGCAGAGTTATCTCTCTTAAATGCAATGGAGTACCTGCTTCTGTCCTTGTCAAATTGACCATATAACATTTTCTCTATGACAGTGGGCGACATGCATGCTGAGGTAGGATAGAAAGTGTATTTATTTCAAAAAACATTTGCATTGAGGTCTATGGAAAAACAATTGGTACCGTGGTACCTACAGGGAAGAACAGCCTCCCAATGTATCCATAGAAACACATACATGTGGGCGGCATTTATGAACTGTACTAGTTTGATGTAGGACAACAAATGGATGCAGAACATCTCTAGTCAAATAGTGACAGTCTTTTAAGATTAAAATGTATGAAATCTTCCGAAAATAGCACAAGTTGACTTTGGATGGTGGCTTTTGCTAACTATAGCTATGACAGACATAGATTTGTATTGACTGAAGGCTTTATCTACGTGTAGTCAGCTCTCAGATTGGCATATATGCAAGAAAATAAGTTATGTAAACATAATATAGTTGATTTTGGCCAAATATTGACTATTGTACCTGCAAAACACGATAAATCATGTATACAAAAACAACTTTCTTGGTTTTGGAAGGCATGCCATAAACCAAGATAGAGAAGACTCTAGGTTTACTTGTAGATAAATCACTTGTATCATAATGGATATTGTTGTATAAATAATTTTAGGTAATTTATTAAAGATATTGTACTCCTTCCCACTTTGATTTTAATTGTCCTGCTCTAATTGTCCAATTTTTAACACTTTTTCCTGCCTTGAAATAGTTCATGCAGTTTATTTAGATCAGTTCTCTGGCACTCTCTTTGTTGACGTAGCAGGGAATACCAACAGAGAAGAACAGTTTCTTTAAGTCAGCATTTCCTATTGACACTTGTATAAGCCCAATTATAACCTACTATTGACTTTCAGTTAATTCTATTTCTTTCTGCCCAGCTATTCTTGTGGAATTTCCATATTAGGTCAAACACTGAGTGATTACCATATTAGTCACATATTGCCCATCCCTTCCATTTAATTCCACACTGTTCTTCAAAATTTACATCCCATCGCAAAAATTCAAATTGGCATGGGATCATATCTGCATGTTTATGGAAGTCTGAACTCCACATGACGGCATTGTAGAGAACATGAACTGTGAAATAAAATAGCTGCCTCATCTCAATAAACAAAATTACAGCACTCTTGAGGTCTCCACTTCATGCAAAAGCTGGGATTGTAGGTTCTCACTTATCAATAATGTATTTTCGGATAATTTAATTGCATTGAAGTGAATACATGTGTTTATGAACTCATGTATAGTACATGGATAATATATTGGAGGAAATAAACATACCAGACCTTATCTATATCATTCAGTTATCTCTCTTACACCAGACATAACATTTCAAAAAATTAAAACTCACATTTTCAGTGATTGTTTATGAAAATAATGAGAAGATTTGTGAAGTATTATAGTAGAAATCAGTCTTGACGCAAACGTAAGTACAAGCAATTTAATAATTTCTCACGGGACAGTTTACAAATTTAAACACTGATAAAATTTGTTTGGTTTGGTTTAGGTATTTTTCTGCTTAACTGAAAGAACATTATTGTTATTTTCT
>JAECUM010067336.1:0-28150 GCA_016617855.1 Megalonaias nervosa
AAAATTTCTTCTTTTTTTTTTTTTGGAAAGACCGACACTTGTTTTTTTGTGTGAACTGGGCACAGATCGATTTAGACTCATCAGAAACCTATAAATTAATATCAGATTTGTCAACATCGTTGGTTGTTTACGATAGCTATGATTTATTTGCTTATATGGACAACGCTCGTGTAGGAAGGCATGGGGCACACGGAGAGAAATGAAGACGTACTTAATAAGACACATACACATATTACATACTGTTGCATAGCTTTAATTCTATGCTTCAAATCTATAGGATTAGCATCGAAGTATGTGCTACCATCACAAAATTGCAAGGGTAGATGCACGTAGCAAGGATGTAACGATTGGTAAAGTCGCACGCGACACTGAGTCAAAAATGTCAACTTTTTATCCTGCATTTTTACACATTTCAATTGGCACAGACTGATTTAGACTGAAGAAAACATATACCTTGATATCAAATTTGTCAACATCGGTTGTTGTTTACGATTGGTATGATTTATTCGCCAATATGGAAAACGCTCGTAAAGGAAGGGATTAGGCGCACGGACAGACAAATGAATACGTCTTTAATAAGATACATACACATATTATTTACTGTTGTATATAATTAATTCAATCCTCCAAATTAATGGTTTGAGCGTCGAAGGATGTGGTACAATCTCAAAACCGAAATGGTGGTGGAGGCACCAAGCAAGAATATGAAGATCGGCCAAGATGCATGCGGTACTGGGTAAAAAATACTAACTTTTTTATTTTGCATTTTAACACATTTTTATTGGCACAGATAGATTTAGACTGATGAGAAAACTATAAACTGCTATCAGATTTGTCAACATCAATGGTTCCTTACGATTGGTATGATTTATATGCCTATATGGAAAACGTTCAGATGGGAAGGCATTAGACACATGGACAGAAAAATGAAGACGTACTTAATAAGATACATACAAATAATATACACTGTTGTATGGCTTTAATTTCGTGCTTGAAATATATAGTATTAGCATCGAAGTTGTACCATCGCAAGAAGGAGAGGCTACTTGTACCTAGCAAGATGTTGAAAATCGGTAAAATGGCACTCGATACTGAGTCAAATATAGCAACGTTTTTATTTTGCATTTCCACACTTTCCTCTTGGCACACATCGATTTAGACTGATGATACAACTATAGATTGATATAAAATTTGCCAAAATCGGTGCTTGTTACGATTTTCATCACTTATTTGCCTGTATGGAAAACGTTCCTAAGGAAGGCATTAGGAGCACGGACAGACAAATTAAGTCGTACTTAATAAGACACATACACATGTTATTTACTGTTGTATAACACTAATGATATGCTCCAAATCTATAGTATGAGAATGGAAGTATGTAGTACGATCGCAAAACGGCAAGGGTGGGTAGAGGCACGTAGCAAGGATATGGAGATCGTTAAAGTTGCGAGCCATACTGAGTGAAAAATACCAACGTTTTTATTTTGCATTCTCACATATTTCCATTGGCACAGATCGGTTTAGACTGATGAGAAAACTATACATTGATATCATATTAGTCAATATCGGTGGTTGTTTTTGATTGGTAGGACTTATCTGCCTATATGGAAAACGCTCGTGCAAGTAGGACCTTGGCCCTCAAAGTGACAATGAAGACGTACTTAATAAAATACATATACATATTATACAATGTTGTAGAGCTTGAATGTTATGCTTCATATCTATAGAATTAGCATCGAAGTATATGGTACCATCGCAAAACGGGAAAGGTAGATGCACTTAGGAGGATATGAAGATCGGTAAAGTCGCAAGCGATACTGTATTAAAAAGTATCAACTTTTTATTGTGCATTTTCACACAATTCAAATGACATAGATCGATTTAGACTGATGAGAAAACTTTAAATTTATATCAAATTTGTCAGCATAGGTGGTTGTTTACGATCCGTATGGCGTATTTGCCTATATCGAAATGCTCGTAAACGAAGGCTTAGGCGCAAGGCCGGACAATTGAAGACGTACTTAATAAGATACATGCACATATTAAATACTGATGCGTAGCTTTAATCCTATGCTTCAGCTTTATTGTATTACCACCGAATGTTTTGGTACCAACGTAAGATGGCAATAGTAGATGCATGTAGCAAGAATATGAAGATCTGTAAAGTCGCAAGAGATACTGAGTCAAACATACCAATTGTTTCAGTTTCCATTTTCACATATTTATATTGGCACATATCGATTTAAATTAATGCGAAACATATAAAATGATATCAAATTTGTCAGCATCGATTGACATGACTTATTTGCATATATATGAAATGCTCATATAGGAAGGCATTATAGACGCACGAACAAGCAAATGAAGACGTACCTAATAAGATACATACACATATTATAAACTGTTGTATAGGTTTAATTATATTCTTCAAATCTATGGTATTAGCATCGACGTATCTGGCACCATTGCAAAAGGGAAGATTAGATGCACGTAACAAAGATATGAAGATCGGTAAAGTAGCATCACAAAACGGCAAAGGTGGGTAGAGGCACCAAGGAATAATATGAAGATCGGTTAATCTGCAAGCGATATTGTAAAAAAAAATAACAACCATTTTATTTTGCATTTTCACACATTTGTATTTACACAGATCGATTTAGACTGATGAGAAAAATATAAATTCATATCAAATTAGTCAACGTCTGTGGATGTTTACGATTGGAATGACTTATTTACCTATATGGAAAACTTACGTGAAGGAAGGCATTAGGCGCACGGAGTGACAAATGAAGACGTATTTAATAAGATACATACACATATTATATACTGTTGTATAACTTTAATTCTATGCTTAGAATCTATACTATTAACATCGAAGTATGTAGTACCATAGCAAAAACGAAAGGGTAGTTGCACGTAGAAAGGATATGAAGATCAGTAACGTCGCAAAAAATACCAAATTTTTCATTTTCCATTTTCACACATTTTTATTAACACAGATCGATTTAGACTGATGAGAAAGCTATATATTGATATCAAATTGTTCAAAATCTGTGGTTGTTTGCGATTGGGATGACTTATTCGCCTATATGGAAAACGTTCGTAAGGAAGGCATTAGTCACGCGGACAGAGAAATGAAGATTTACTTAAAAAGATATATAGACAAATTATTTACTGTTGTATTGCATTAATTCTGTGCTCAAAATCTATAGTATTAGCATTGAAGGATGTGGTACCATCGCAAAAGGGCAAATTGGTAGAGACACCAAGCAATATGAAGATCGGTTAAGCTGCAAGCGATACTCAAAAAAAAAGTACCAATCAGTTTATTTTGCATTTTTGCACATTTGTATTTATCACAGATCAATTTAGACTGATGAGGAAAAATATATATTGGTAAAATATCTGTCAAAGTCTGCGGTAGTTTACGACTCGTAAGACTTATTTGCCTATATGGAAAACGGCCCTAAGGAAGGCATTAGGCGCACGGACAGACGAATGAAGACGCACTTAAAAGATACATACACACATTATATTCTGATGTATAGTTTTAATCTATGCCTCCAAATCTAAAGTAATAGCATCGAAGTATTTGGTACCATCGCAAAAGGGGAAGGTTAGATCCACGTAGAACGGATTTGAAGATCGGTAAATTCATGCGCGATACTGAGTCAAAAATATCAACTTTTTATTTTGCATTTTCACACATTTCTATTGACACAGATCTACTTAGACTGATGAGAAAACTATACATTGATATCAGATTTGTCAAAATCGGTATCTTTGGTAAGACTTATTCGCCTATATGGAAAGCGTTTGTATAGGAAGGCATTAGGTGCACATACAGACAAATGAATGCCCACTTAATAAGATACATACACATGTTATATACTGTTGCATAGCATTAACTTTATACATCAGATCTATAGTATTAACATCGAGGTATGTAGTACCATTGCAAAAGGGAAAGAGTACTTGCACGTAGCAAGGATATGAAGATCGGTAACGTCGAATGCGATACTGAGCCAAAAATGTCAAGTTTTTTAGTTTGGTTTTTCACACATTTCTATTGCAACAGATCGATTTAGAGTGATGAGAAAACTATAAATTGATTGCAGATTTGTCAAAATCGGGTGTTGATTACGAATGGTATGATTTATTTTCCTCTCTGTAAAATGCTCGTAAAGGAAGGTATTTGACAGTTGAATACGTACTTAATGAGATACATATGCATATGATATGCTCTTATATACATTAATTTTATGTTTCAGATCTGTAGCAGTAGCATCGTGGTACGTGGTAGCACCACAAGACGGCAATGCTAGATGCACGTTGCAAGGATATGAAGATCGGTAAAATCGCAAGAGATTCTAAACAAAAAATACTAACTTTTTAATTTACATTTGCACACATGTCTAATGGCAAAATTCGATTTAGACTGATGAGGATTCTATAAATTGATATCAAATTTGTTAAAATCAGTTGCTGTTTACGATTGGTACGACTAATTCGCCCATATAGAAAACGCTTGTACACGAAGGCATTAGTGGCACGGAGAGTCAAATGAAGACGCACTTAACAATATACATGCACATATTATATTCTGTTGTATAGCTGTTATTCTATACTTCCAATCCATAGTATAAGCATTGAAGTATGTGGTGCTATCGCGAAACGGGATGGGTAGAAGCACTTAGCATGCATATGAAGATCGGTGAAGTCGCAAGAGATACTGAGTAACAAATACCAACGTTTTTGGATGCATTTTCACATATTTCATTTGGTAAAGATCAACATAGACTGTTGAGAAAAATATACATTCATATTAAATTTGTCGACATCGCTGGTTGTTTACGATTAGTATGATTTATTCGACCACATGGAAACCGCTTGTATAGGAAAGCATTACTCGCACGGAAAGACAGATGAAGACATAGTTAATCAGATACATACACATATTGTGTACTGTTGTATAGCTGTAATTCTATGCTTTAAATCTTTAGTGTTAATATCAAAGTATATTGTACCATCTCAAAACGGGAAGGTTAGATGCACGTAGCAAGGACATGTAGATCGGAACAGTCGCACACGATGCTGAGTCAAAACAATCAACTTTTCTATTGTGCATTATCACACATTGCTATTGGCACAGACTGATTTAGACTAATGAGAAAACTATACATTGATATCAAATTTGTCAAAATCGGTTGTTGTTTATGATTGGAATGACTTATTCCCCGATATGGAAAACGATCGTGTAGGATGGATCTCGGCGCACGGACAGTCAAATGAAGACGCACTTAATACGATGCATACACATATTATATACTGTTGTAAAGCTTTCATTCTACGCTTCAAATCTTTAGTATCAGCATCGAGGTACGTGGTACCATCACAAGACTGCAATGATAGATGTACGTATCATGGATATTAACATCGGTACACTTGGAAGAGATACCATATAAAAACTACCAACTTTTTTAGTTTCCAATTTCACACATTTCTATTGGCACTTATCGATTTAAACTCATAAATTGAGATCAAATTAGTTAATATCGGCTGTTGTTTACGATTGGTATCACTTATTCGCTTATATGGAAAACGTTCCTAAGGAAGACATTAGGCTTTCGGACAGACAAATGAAGACGTACTTAATAAGATACATACACATGTTATTTACTGTTGTATAGCATTAATGATATGCTCCAAATCTATAGTATGAGAATCGAAGTATATGGTACCATCGCAAAACGGCATTGGTGGGTAGTTGCACGTAGCAAGTATAAGAACATCGGTTAAGTTGCAAGCAGTACTGGGTACAAAATAGTAACTTTTTAATTTTGCATTCTCACACATTTCTATTGGACCAGATCGGTTTAGACTGATGAGAAAACAATACATTGAAATCAAATTAGTCAATATCGGTCGATGTTTAAGATTGGCAAGACTTATTAGCCGATATGGATAACGTTCGAAAGGAAGGCATTAGGCGCACGGATGGGCAAATGAAGACGTACTTAGTAAGATACATACCCATATTATTTACTGCTGTATAGCATTAATTATGTGCTCCAAACTTATTGTATGAGCATCACAGTATGTGGTACCATAGCAAATCAGCAAGGGGGTAGGGGAACCAAGCAAGGATATGAAGATACGTGAAGTTGCAAGCGGTAGTTGGAAAAAATACCAACTATTTTATTTTGCATTTTCACACATTTGTATTTACACAGATCGATTTAGACTGATGAGAAAACTATAAATTTCAATCAAATTAGTCAATATATGTGGCTGTTTATAATTGGTAAGACTTATTTGCCTATATGGAAAAGGTTCGTGTAGGTAGGATCTAGGCGCTCGGGGTGAAAAATAAAGACTTATTTAATAAGATACATACATATACCATATAATGCTGTACAGCTTCAATTGTATGCTTTACATCTATAGTAATAACATCGAAGTATGTGGTACCATCGCAAAACGGGGGAGAGGGTTAGATGCCGGTAGCAGGGATATAAAAATCAGTAAAGTCGCAAGCGGTACAGAGTAACAAATGCCATATTTTTATTTTGCATTTTCACACATTTGGCACATATCGATTTAGATCGATGAGAAAACTATACACTGATATCAAATTTGTCAACATCGGTAGTTGTTACGATTGGTTTGATTTATTTGCCGATATTGGAAACGTTCGCATTGGAAATCGTATGGCGCACGGACAGACGTTTGAAGACGTACTTAATTAGATACAAACACATATTATATCTGATGTATAGTTTTAATCCTAAAAATTCAAAAACACCAACTTTATTTTTTGCATTTTCACACATTTATGTTAACACAGATCGACGTAGACTGATGTGAAATATATACATTCATATCAAATTTGTCAAAATTGGTATTTTTGACTCTTGGTATGACTTATTCGCCTATATGGAAAACGTTGGTATAGGACGGTATTCGGCACACGAACTGACAAATGAAGACGTACTTAATACGATTGTTACGACTATGTAATTTAATTACTTGTGTGTTAAAATTTGAATTCTTTTTATTTCATTTTTGTATTATTATATTTTAGTATGATGATGATTTTGGAAATTGGAAATGCCAAGTACGTCACCAAATTCGACCTTCTGAAAGGATTTTGGCAAATTCTACTAACGGAAAGGGCAAAAAATTTCGACATTTGTGACTGCAAATGGACTTACTAATATAAAGTAATGTCATTCGAGATGAAGGTTTCTCCAAGTACTTTTCAACGTCTTATGAATATGATTAACTCTGGTCTAGACAATTGTGATGCTTATATTGATTATGTCATCATCGACAACAACACCTGGAAAGAACATTTAACCACGATTCGGAAATTCTTTGACAGACTCACTGATGCAAATTTGACTATCAATTTATCGAAAAGTGAGTTTTGCTGTGATTGTGTTACTTTACTAGGACGTATTGTGGGACATGATCAAGTTAAACCAACAGATGCTAAGGTCAAAGCTATCTCTGATTTTCCTATGCCTGTCAGTAAAAAGCAGATGATGCAATTTTTGGGTATGGCTGGATACTATCGCAAATTTTGTTCTAATTTTTCTAATATTGTTGAACCTCTGACAAACTTGTTGAGAAAGAAAAACAAGCTTCTTTGGAATGACAAATGTCAAGAGACTTTTGATAGGTTAAAGGCCAAACATAAAAGTGCACCAGTTCTAACAGACCAAGATTTCAGTCAACCATTCAAACTATCTCTGGATGCAAGTGATGCTGGGGTTGGAGCAGTTTTGATTCAAGATGATAGAAATGGTGTAGAACATCCAGTACTATTTCACTAAGAAATTAAATAATCACCAAAGAAAATACTCAACAATCGAGAGGGAGTCCTTGGCTTTAATACAGGCATTACGACATTTTGAAGTTTACATCAGCTCAGGTCCTTCTCCGGTTGTTGTGTTTAGTGATCACAACTCCATTACTTTTATCAACAGGATGGAAAATAAAAATCAAAGACTATTAAGGTAGAGTTTATTTTTGCAGGAATACAATATTGACATCAGGCTCATCAAAGGTCAAGACAATTTAATTACAGATGCACTTTCCCGTGTTTAGAACAATTATTTTCATATACACCTTTATATAATTCATAAGAACTCTTCTGATGTAATTCTTTTTACCTCATGTGCAGTTTACATCTGGTAAATAAGAAAGCTTTATTACATAAATCTTAATTTTTCTTTATGGGGGAACGTGTTACGACTATGTAATTTAATTACTTGTGTGTTACAATTTCAATTTTTTTATTTTACTTTTGTATTATTATATTTTATTATGATGATGATTTTCACCTGATCTGATATCTTTGAAAAATATATCGTTTTTATTTAGAGCATAAATATCGACTCTCGATTTTCGTAAGCATTATTTTTAGCTTCTCGACTTGGTAAAAATCCGAAGAAAACGATTGGTTGTGGCCAAGGTCATTTTCTGGCTTAACGTGTACTGCGATTGTTAGATGATGAAATACCCACGCGTTCTTCGTGCGCGTGCTTGAAATGACGTCTTAGTTCGGTTTAAATACTCAGGTCCCTGTGAAATCAGAAGCATCGTTTGTTTATACCTTGAAGAAGAGGGTATATATTTTCTTATGCTGGAAAGGGTTGTTAATTTGTACATCTGTTGAGCTGGAGATGTGTTTTGTTATAGACAACAACTTTACAAGTTCATCTACCTTTTAAAAAATAATAATTTATTCAATGGAGAACTGCACAAGTGGTTTAGGACAAAGACATTCAGTGGAAATTTATTTCAAATTAGAACATTTCAAGTTGTGGTTCAACATGAAATTCTGGACATTTGTGTAAAGACTTCATCTGATGTCATCATCCTCCATCTTGGAACCAAATTGAGATTGATTTAAACTAGATTCAGTTAGAACTATTTCTTGATAGGACTTATATATTTTCACAATTCTAGGATACATATTTGGATTTTCTTCGCAAACCGTAAGTCCAATTTCATATTTTTACCTTTTCACCGTGTTTTCTAGGGAAATAAATTATTTTTATACAAATTTACAAAGCTTGTTGCCATCACTCTTTTCTTTTGTTACTTTTGAACGAGCATATACGTAACAAGATACATACACATATTATATACTCTTGTATAGCTTTAATTCTATGCTTCAGACCCATGCTATTAGCATCGAAGTATGTGGTACCATCACAAAATGGAATGGGTAGTTGCACGTAGCAAATTATGAAGATCGGTAAAGTCGCAAGCAATACTGAGTAAAAAAATGCCAATTTTTTTTTATTTTTCACTTTCACACATTTCTTTTGGAACAGGTCGATTTAGACTGATGAGAAAACTATACATTGATATCAAATTTGTCAACATCGGTAGTTGTTTACGATTGGTATGATTTATTCGCCGATATGGACAACGACCATGGGGGAAGGAATTAGGTGCATTGAGTGACAAATGAAGATTTCCTTTAGAAGATACATACACGTTACATACTGATGTATAATTTTAATCCTATGCTTCGAATCTCAATAATTGGCATTAACGTATGTGGTACCATCGCAAAAGGAAAGGGTAGATGCATGTAGAATGGATGTGCATATCTGCAAAGTCACATGCTATACTGACTAAAAAATATCAACATTTTGAGTTTGCATCTTCACAAATTTCTACTAACACAGATTTAAAATGATGATAAAACTAGACATTGATATCAAATTTGTCAAAATCGGTGTTTGTGTACGATTGGTATCACTTATTCGCCTATATGGAAAACAATGGTATAGGAAGGCATTAGACAACTGAAGACGCACCTAATAAGATACATACACATATTATACACTGTTGTGTAGCATTATTTATATGCTTCAAATCTATAGTAATATATATCGAAATATATGGTACCATCCCAAAAAGAAAAGGTAGTTGCACGTAGCAATACTATGAAGATCGGTAAAGTCGCACGCGATACTGAGTCTAAAATACCAACTTTTTTATTTTGCATTATCACACATTTCCCTTGGCACAGTTCGATTTAGAGTAGCAAGAAACCTATACCTTGATATCAAATTTGTAAAAAACGTTTCTTGTTTACGATTGGTATGATTCATTCGCCCATATGAAAAATGCTCGTAAAGGAAGGGTTTAGGAACACGGACAGACAAATAAAGACGTACTTAACAAGAAACATAGACATATTATATACTATTCCATAGTTTTCATGATATGCTTTAAATTTATTCTATTAGCATCGAGCTTTGTGGAACCATCCCAAAAGGAATGGGTAGTTGCATGTAGCAAGGGTATGAACATCAGTAAAGTCGCACGCGATACAGAGGGAAAATACCAACTTTGTTTGTTTGAATTTTCACACATGTATATTGGCACAGCTCTATTTAGGCTGATGAAAAGCCTCTAAATTGATATCAAAGTTGTCAAAATTGGTTGTTATTTACGATTGGTATCACTTATTCGCCCACATGGAAAACGTTCGTAAGGAAGGAATTAGTTGCACTGACAGACAAATGAAGAGGTACTTAATATGATACATACAGATATTAGTTGCTGTTGTGTAACATTAATTATTTGCTCCAAATCTATACTATGAACATCGAAGTATGCAGAACCATCGCAAAACGGCAAGGGTGGGTAATTGCACGTAGCAAGGATATGAAGATCGGTAAAGTCGCATGCGATACTAAGACAAAAATAACATGTTTTTTACTTTGCATTTTCTCACATTTCATTGGTACAGATTGATGTAGACTGATGAGTAAACTATACATTGATATCAAATTTGTTAACATCGGTGTTTGTTTACGATTAGCATGATTTATTTGCCCATATGAAAAAGGTTCGTAAGGAGGGCATTAGGCGCACGGACAGACAATTTAAGACTTACTTAAGATACATACACATAAAATATAGCTTTAATTCTATGCTTCAAATCTATAGTATTGCATCGAAGTAGGTTTTACTATCTCAAAATGGCAAGGATAGATGGACGTAGCGAAGATGTGAAGATCGGTAAGTCGCAAGTGATACTGAATGAAAAATTACAACTTTTCTAGTTTGCATTTTGACACATTTATATTGCCCAGATCAATTAAGACTGATGAAAAAACTATAACCTGATATCAAATTTGTTAACATTTCTGGATGTTCACCGTTGGCATGGCTTATTTGCCTATATGTAAAACGCTCGTATGGGATGTGTTACTCGCACGGATAGACAAATGTATACGGCTTTAATAATAAACATATACATCGTATATACTGTTGTATACCTTGAATTCTATGCTTCAAATCTATAGTATTAGTATCGAATTATCTGGTACCATCGCAAAACTGCATGGGTACATGGACTTGGAAAGGATATGAAGATCAGTAAAGTCACAGGCAACACTGGGTCAAAAATACCAACTTATTTTATTTGCATTTTCAAATATTTCTTTAGCAGAGACCGATGTAGACTGACGAGAAAACTATACATTGATATCAAATTTGTCCAAATCGGTTGTTTACGACCGGTATCACTTATTCGCTTATATGGCAAACGTTCGTCTAGGCTGGATCCAGGAGTACGGACAGACAAATGAAGACGTACATAATAATGTACATACTCGTATGATGTACTGTTTTATAGTTTTAATTCTATGTTTGAAATCTATATTAATAACACGAAGTATATTGTACCATAGCAAAGCGGTAATGGTGCATGCACGTAGCAAGAATATGAAGATCGGCAAAGTCGCAAGAGATACTGAGTAAAAAATGCCAACATTTTTGGAACATTTTCACAGATTTATGTATGGCACAGATCGATTTAGACTGATATGAAACTATAACTTGATATGAAATTCTTCAACATCTATAGTTGTTTACGATTGGCATGATTTATTTGCCTATATGGAAAACGTCCGTGTGTGAAGGAATTAGACGCACTGAGTGACAAATGAAGACGTCCTTAACAAGATATATACACATATTATATACTGATGTATAGTTTTAATCCTATGTTTGGAATCTATAGTATTAGCATTGAAGTATGTGGTACTATCGCAAAAAAGGGAAGGGTAGATGCACGTAGGAAGTATATTAAGATCCGTTAAGTCGCAAGCGATACTGAGTTAAAAATACCAGCTTTTTTAATTTGCACTTTCGCACATTTCATTTTGCACAGATCCATGTAAACTGAAGAGAAAACTTTAAATTGATATTAAATTTGTCAAAATTGGTGTTTGTTTACGTTTGGTATGACTTATTTACCTATATGGAAAACATTCGTGTAGGTAGGATCTATGCGCACGGAGAGACAAAGGTAGACTTTCTTACTAAGATACATACACATATTATATGCTGCTGTATAGTTTTACTTCTATGCTTCACATCTATAGTATTAGCATCCAAGTATGTGGTACCATCGCAGAACAGAAAGGGTAGATACACGTAGCAAAGATACAATTATCGGTAAAGTCTCAAGCGATTTTGAGTCAAAAATACTAACTTTTTTTATTTTGCATTTTCATGCATTTCTGTTGGCACAAATCCATGTAGACTGATGAGAAAACACATTTTTGTCAATATGGCTAGTTGTTTACGATTAGTATGATTTCTTTGCCAATATGGAAAACGTTCGTATAGGAATACATTAGGCGCACTGGCAGACAAATGAAGGCGTACTTAATAAGATACATACACATATTTCTTACTGTTGTATAACTTTAGTTCTATGCTCAGATCTATATTATTAGCATCAACGTATGTCGTACCATCGCAAAACTGGAAGAGTAGATGAGCGTAGTAAGCATATGAAGATCGTTCAGGTCGCAAGCGATACCGAGTTAAAATTTCCAGATTTTCTATTTTGCACTTTCACACATTTCTATTGGCACATATCGATTTAGACTAACGAGAACCCTTTAGAATGATATTAAATTTGTCAAAATCTGTGGATGTTTACGATTGGTATGACATATTCGCCTATATGGGAACCGTTCGTATGGGAAGGTATTATGCTCACGGAGAGATAAATGAAGAGGTACTTAATAAGATACATACACATATTATATTATGTTGTATCGCTTTATTTATATGCTTCAGATCAATAGTATCAGCATTGAAATATGTGGTAAACCGTTAGTCAGCTGCTGGAAGCACACGTGATCAAATGTTTCTAAATCTTTCTGGACTCATATATTATGACGCTATAATGCGCCTTCTTTTTCTATCACATAGGTCTCCAAGTGGAGTTGTCATGAACAACAGTACCCAGTATCGTAGTTTCTTTGCTAAGCGACGTCTCCGGTGGTCTTATGTGGCTAGAGTGTCTGCCTCGAATGTGATAAGTCACGGGTTCTAACCCCGGCCGAGTCATATTAAAGTCTTATAAAAATGGTACTAGCAGCTACCTCGCTAGGCTCTCAGCATTTAGAGGTTAGTGTTAGGGCTCGCCGGCCTGGTGTCAGGATAATGTGACTGGGTGAGACCTAATGTTACATGTCTGTGGCATGATGCCCCTGTGCTAAAAAGCAATATAAACTGTCACACTTAAGACATGATAGCGATATGATTGACTTTTTTAAGCTACGTTAAAAAACCAAGTCACACACACACACACACAGACACGCACACCTTGCTAAGTTTCTTGCTATCTGAAGAGATGTAATCTTGTTCATATTTCAACCTCTTTGTATCATCATCGCTGTGACCACCATAAACGATGATAATACTCCCTGTAATGTGTCGAATTTTGAAGCAGTACTGAATCTTCAAGTTGAGTAAATTGTGCATTAAAATTTTATCATAGCGATGAAGAGAAGTCTTTGAGAAAGATCACTATGATATTTCCCTCGTTTCATCTGTGAAACATCAAAGGGCCTACCTTTAAGGACCAGTGGAAATGACGGTAACCGGACAATTCGGTGCCAGACAATTCGGCGCGGACAATTCGGCGCAGGGCAATTCGGAGCGGACAATTCGGGACCAAAAAACGGGTAATTCGGAGCGGACAATTCGGAGCAAAAGCGCGCCGACATGCACTCTGTGAAAGATGTAAATAACAAAAAACATCACTTTTAAAAAAGTTTTCTGAGTACTTAGCCTATAGTTCTTCTATGTAAGACCAAATATTACAAATAATAAGAAATAATAATTGTAATTTTAACATGTTCAAATGGTTCAACTAACATTTACTGAGTTAATTACTCTAAATGCTAATGTTGTATGCGATCCCTTTGTCTTTGGAAAATAATCGGCAGTCAGTTAAAGTTAATTATAATTATTTCATCTGAAAACATGAAAGTAAATTTTTTTTTATCGCGGGCTACAGTTAGTTAGAATTGGAATGCGAATAATGGTCTTGGCTTTGGATTATTGAATACCACACTCATTGTATTTGCTATGACTTTTTTTTGTAGTAAGCTAAATAAACTTTACTTTATACGGTATTATAGTTCTATTAAACATGATTAATAAAAAAATGCGTTTAAATTTCAAATAGATATGTTTTAAATATCCTGCTCCCATTTGTCCGCTCCGAATTGTCCGCTCCGAAATGTCCGCTCCGAATTGTCCGCGCCGAATTGTCCGCGCCGAATTGTCCTGCTCCGAATTGCCCTAGCACCGAAATGACCCAGCCATCGTAACGGTATATTGACATGGAGAAAATTAGAACTCTGACCGTACCGGTTTGTAAAGGACTTCAGGTCAAAAAATTGATTTTCAAAGGAAATCTAACTGCAACAGATCCTTAGGCTGTCAAAATCTGATGAAAAACATGATTATTTGCGGAGAATTTTAGGACGAGTTACTCCCGATTGGTCAGAAAAAAATTAAGGCGTACACATTGTTAGACTGAGAATTTATAGGTAGCAAATTTAGACAATTTTTTATCCCAATTTGTGCTTGCGAGCAGTCGAATTTGAGACTCCGTGGGGATATAAGAATAGTGTTTCCCTCGTTAAAACGTAGAGAGGCCAGAGAGCTGTCCTGAACGGAAAAGACAGGCTATAGTGCTAGGACGCACGGTGTGTTGAAAAGAAACAGCATTAAGGTACGCAATTTTAACTTCCATGTAATTTTCTATTTTGTTGTTTGTTTATGCAAATGTGTTTGATATGACTATGATCCATGATATGTATCGTTTATTCAAGTTCATAGGGATCTGTTGATATGCTAGAATTGTTATGCAATTTATTTCTTTAATTTTCAGTTACTAGTGCATTGATGGAAGTTTCCAAATATGTAGTATTTCTCAGGGTTATGTGATGTAATCCAAGTTCTCAAATGTGTAGCATTTCATAGGGATTCATGAATTATTCCAAATATTTAAATGTGTAGAATTTGTTATGGTTATATGAATTAATTCCCTTTATCTGTAGGATGATACTGTTATCGTGAGTTACATATGATATTGTAATGCTTAAATGATCTTGCCGGTTATTGGTTACTGTAAGCTAGAATTTAGTAAATCTTATGCAATAGTAAGCGCACGTGTAAATTACTAGCACTGCGTGAAGCGAGGGCAATGAACTGTCGAACTAAGGTCATTTGTGCGAGATATAACTGTTGTACCTTACCTCGAATGCGGACGTTTGTAAGGACCGTTATCCGTTAAGGTCACATTATGTCAGAATTTATGCAGTGTAGATAGTTATTTACGGCTCTGAATAACGGATAGAATATTTGTTTACGGCTCTGAATAACGGAAAGAATATATATATATATATATATATATATATATATATATGGTTATATATATATATATATATATATATATATATATATATATATATATATACACGGATAGGTAGTGATCATATATAGATTTAGTCGTAATTTTGTCATTTAAGGGAACAGCTTTCTATATTCCTCCCGAAATACTGACGAGGACAGTCCAAGAGGGAAGTCCGCAAATAGGGAGTTCAGAATAGAAGGGTCAGAGGAAGAACCATGCATACACGCTAGACGTGGAATACACAAGTCATTAGAAGAACGACGTCAGGTGATGCAAGACAAGGCGTGGACATTGTACTCTTTCACCACTCGTTATTATGATGAACGAATCCGTAAATTGAAAACTGCTATTAAATTCCATTAATGTAAAACGGTTGGATCCTAATTGCACTTTTATTTTATATGTCAATTAATTAACTTTAATTTGCTTTTATTGTTTAAGGCGGCTCATATTTGTTTATTTGTTCTAAATAGTCTTGCTCAGTTCTCTGTCAATATTCTATCTATCCGATCACACTGGGCAATAACATCGAGGGAGGTCATCCTCTGGATAACATTGGCCAAATCAATTAAGGATTTCATTAAATTTATTTTATTTTTCACTCACGTCACCCACCACTATATTACACTCCCGATGCTGATGTTTGTTGCTGTCCTGATTTGTTTGATTAGTACTGCTTGCTAGGTATATGTTATATCGAATTGAAAACAGAAGCACTACCAGTAATAAAGCAACTTAGTCTTTTGAAACAAATCGCAGGTAGTCGATATAAATATAGTTCGACATCAAATGAACGACAAATGATCTTGTGCAATTTATCAAAATGAACTATCACAAGCCCTTTGTTTAATTTTTTAAAAATATTTAAACCGAAATAGCTGGTACTTCAAGTCTCTGCCTATGGTATAAACGTTCGTGTACACTTTTCCATTGTATCTTTAAGTGTACAGACTGCAAATACGACGAGGCACAAATCGAGGACGTCGAATGGTAACATTGGAACAATGTTAATACTTTGGTCCATAAGGATGGCGAGCTATATTTATTCCTGCCCACTACCACGTAGTATGTATTAATCCGTATATTACTCGAACGCTCTTTATCGAGCGTGCTGATGTGTGTGTGTGTGTGTGTGTGTTATTATACCCATTACATTGCTTTCAATATATATATATATATATATATATATATATATATATATATATATATATATATATATATATATATATATATATATAGTGCTGACATTTTTGGCAAGAGAGAGACAGACCAATATACTGCATATAATTATTTTAATGTTTTTCATAGCAAGAGTATTTTTCAGCGTTGTTGGGCCTGATATGATTGATATATTTTTCAACTGATATAGCGGGTATAATAGAGCTCCCCACCCCAACCCTAGTTTGCTACAGAACGCTCTAGTAATATACGGTTTAATACATACTACATGATGGTGGGCAGGAATATATCAGGTTTGACCAATATACATGATCGTTGATTATAAATTCAAACCAGGGCCATGAAATACATCAGCAAATCTCCTCAGTATTTAAGGCTGTCTGTTATGTATTATTTAAACACATTCTTCATCTGTCACAGATTTTAAAAACATTTTGAAGTAGCTGCTTTTTCTCGAGGAAAACGAGCGGTAAGTGTTATATAAAACAAACTCTTAATAGCAAATTGATCAATTTTGTGTCATTTGACAGTGACAATAGTAATAAATAGAGGATAGTTTCTCTTCCTACGTTAGGCTTAATACCTGATATATTTCTTAGTATGGTACAAACGAATAAAAACATCAACAAAACCCCCACAAAAAACGAGATATTTTAATGAGTGGCGCGACGAAGCCACGGATTAAAATATGTTGGGTTTTTTTCGAGTATCAATCACAAATTGAAATATTTCCGATATTAGCATTGGAAAAGAAAGTTTTCTTTCCATTGTATACTTTTTATTTATTGATCTCACCATATCGAAACACTTTCTGCAAACGACTTAAATAAAAGGAAAAAAAAAAAATAAAAATAAATATATTAACAAAAACCTCTTTGAATGTCGACGGTGTCTTTTATATACAGAACATGCGAGGAAGAAAATACAAGCTGAACCGGGATTTCAGACAGAAGACGAACTGAGCAAGACTTGACTCATTCAACTTCGTTAGCAATTGTACAGTAAAACAAATCAACAATGACAAGTGGAACTACGAAAAATTGAGAATGTTAGATTTGCGGAGGATTTATTCCAAGTCATTGCTAAGGGAATATTCATCTCCGTTGCTGTGTCGGCGACTGCCCCCCCCCCCCCCAGCAACACACCATCCAAAAGTGAAGTTGCCTCTTGCCGAAAGATATGTAATTTTCAGTGTGCCAGCATTTATTGTGTGTCCTATGAAGAAGCTGCTTAAATTATGGTGTTTGAAATTTTCTTCATTCAGTAGGGGCCCAAGAAATTAATTCTGATGTGAAAGAGAAGATGACAGCAAAACTGCAGAAGACGTAGCTGCACAGTAGCGTTGGATGTGTGTGAGACACTATAGTAAAGGTAAAAGCGTTTGCTATTTATCTGGTAATATGTTATTGAGCTTGGAGTAACAATGTACATTATGATCATTTTTATTTGCACTTATTTGCATAATATGCATTGCTGGGGTACCATAGCACATGAGTCCGACGTTTCAGCAATAAAGGAATCAGGCCACAATTATTAATTCCGGTTCAGTACCCATGAATGTAGTCCCAGGCTATTTTTAGAGCACTTTTTTCCTATCTCCGTTTGGTGGTGATACAAGAGTTAGATTTAGGCATTCTTGGTATGGATTTAAAGGTAATTGCATATTCATTTGAATATGAGCTTATCATATGGTTGTCGGTGTGTGTTTCTGCGACAGTGTACAGTGAATAATAAGGTCTTGGTGATGATCTGGAAGTGAAATCTGTGTTCCTTTGCACTTTGATTTGTTGACAATCAAGCCTTTCAAAAAAATGCCGGTGAACCTTTGACAACAACTTCACCGTGAAGTCATCTTCGAAGGTATTTTAGATTAACATATAATTTGTACTGATTGTCACACAGTGGAAAGTTCAGTACTGATGAACAAATGTAGAGAGTGGATAGTAAAATTAATTGAATTATATCGCCTGTCAGTGTAGTATTTGAGTAAAAATTAAATTGGTATAAATCTTTATCATTAATGATAGACACATGAAATTTTAATGTTATGTATATTGACTGAAAATATAAGATCAAAATTAAAATTAAAAAATTAATTTTTATTTTAAAAATTTAACTGAAATTTCAATAACAACAAAATTTTTAAAAAATGGTAAAGTTTCTCCCCCTCCCTAAATGCACATATATGCTATTTATTGGGAATGATATTAAATGATATCAGCATGTATATAGTCCTTTACCATATACAAGCTCCAGTGATGGATATTTATTAAATTTTGTCAGAGAAAATATCTTTGTAAGTCAAAATGAGACCTTCATTTAAAATACATGAAGAAAAAAGTATATTTTGTATTGTGCCTCTAGGTCATTCAAACTAGTTATTAGGGGTCCAAACAGTTAATTCATGTGTTTATAATGTGGTGACTTCCTGAGTAACACATATCTGCTTGTATAGCTATCAGTAATTGTTTTATAAACATAGTCATAGGGTATTTAGTAAGAGGACAGAGATGAAAACTTTATACTAGAACCTGCTCAAGTTCTCTGCAAAATCATCTTAAGCTGTCAGAGGATAAAAGACAGGTCAAAGGGATAAAATATACTTTCCCCAGGTATATTTACCCTTGCATGTAAGAAAACAGCAAAATGTTGTAAGTTGAACACAAAATTCATTCCATTTTATTGTTCAGTTTCATTACAATATTGATTGATATAGTGCGACATTATGGCCTATATGATATTATGGGAATTCTAATGATCCATTTTGCTTTATGCATTATTAATTACTAATAATATGTGTTACCTGAAACTCTAAAGATTACATAAGAAATATTCAAACAGATTATTTGAATTTAACTTTGTACAACTGATCTTAACATGATTAGATATCTGTCATGAACAAATATCCATATATTTTAGAATGTTTGGGATCAAAAGATGACTTTCAGTACATCATATAGGCTGACATTGTACCCTTAGTGAATCTATAAGGCACAGTTCTGGCTGTGTGCACTTCCAATATCCCAAAATGTTATTTTCATCATGAACATGCCTATCTATCGTAACATATTTTAATTTAGTAGTTCGACAGTGTGCGGTATTGCAGCATCAGCTGATATCTGATTCCACTGAATCATTGAGCTTAAACACTGGCAACCAGCACTCTGAAAAATACACGGAAATTTTCAAACAGATTATTTGAATTATGTTTGCAGATGTGATTTTAACAAGTATATTGTATATGTCCCACATATGCAAGTGTCCAACCTTGTTTACAAGTTTTCGGGATCATAATTTCACATTTAGTTGATGTTATAGAATCTATTGGTACATATATTCGATCTGTATAGCAACATTTGGCTGTATTCACTTGCAATATCCAATTTTGTTTTTTTTCTCATGAATAAGATTGCTTATAGTAATATATTTTAATTTAGTACATTGTCACTTGACTTTCCTGTATACTGTACTAATGTGTACTAATGTTTGCACCAATGATTAAACCTCACCGTTCCAACGTTGCGTTAAACTTTATGATACATACTCTACTTGATTAGTTATTTCGCCTGTACATGGCCAAATATGCTTCTAGAAACCTCATATATTTTTAGGATGCATTTATCACTGTAATACATGCCCTTTGCTTCACATTTCCGAATGTCACTCTGTCAAGTTTATTATTTTTCCCATGTTTGCATCCTGAATGTTATTTTGAAATCACCATATCTAACATATTTTAACTTCATTTGCCTACATCTTACTGTTTTCTAGAATTAAGTGAAACATGTTATATCTTTTCATATCTAGCCTGGTATCTGGAACAAAGTGTTAGAGCTGGATCAGTTTGGAAGCTCTCCAGTAGTCCGGTGGTGATAACAAGGTCTCATGAAGACTTGTGCAGTGTACTGCCATAAGTGACCAAGATTATTTCATATCAGCATACTGATATACAGCAACTCAAAGACATGGTTTAGATCTTCATGAGAGAGATTCGCACCATTGTTCAGTAGGTAGAACCTCCCTGAAACTGTGTTTTCCTATCACATTGTCGCCTTTTGTAGTCATCGACACTGACATGGAATGAATTTTGGTCATAAAACATGGTAGCGGTCCCATCAAAGCATTAAATTGGAGTGTAATATTAGTAATACAAAGAACTTCCTAAGTACCTGACACAATAAATGTAGAAAATAACACCTGTCATTGTTTCTTAGTGTGTACACCTATATGCATCAGGACAGGCATATTGCAATTTGCTGCCAAAATCACTGTGAGCTATCATGCTTCAGTACCTCTGGGAAAAATTTTATCAGTTGTACAGACCCAAGTTGCCATTTGCTTTTAATACCATTCATTAGTCAAGTTTGCTGTCTAAAATTTGTCAAATTGAATTCTATAACTTACATGAAAATTTAATGTTTCAATACAATTTAGTTTTGAAATGTAAATATTTATTTAAATTTCCATTAAAATTCAATGTATCAATATTGTTAAATTTCAAACATAGTTTCAGAGAGGCCTTATCATGTATTACAATTAGGTTTTTCTGCATTGCAAAATTCCCATAATTAAGGAAGATATAACAAATTTAGTTTGGGTTTCTCAAGAACACTTTTGGCCCCGAGTGGCCGAGTGGTCTATAGCGCTCACCGTTACGGATCACTGCCATCTCACCTCTGCGTGGGTTCGAGTCTCGGATTCGGGCAAATGTGGGTATGTGAGAAAGCTTGCCGGTAGCTTCTCGTAAGTCGGTGGTTCTTTCTGGGGTTTCCCCGGGCTGTTCCTCCACCATTCATACTGGCCGCCATGTATAGCTCATCTTTGTGCTGAAAAAACGGCGTTAAACCATACAACAACAACACTTGGACCACAACTTGCACCCTGTGGAACACCAGCACTACACACTTTCTGACTGCTGTCACATGTCTTGTTTGCAAGGAAATTCCTAACGACTTCCTGTATGAAGTTGAATTAGGTGTGGCATGCAAATATAAAAGTTTAACTAAAATCTTGGGCCTGTCAGGAATCAGGCCACAATTAATAATTCCGGTTCAGTACCCATGAATGTAGTCCCAGTCTATATTTATAGCATTTTTTCCTATCTCCATTTGGTTTTGATACAAGAGTTAGATTTATGCATTCTTGGTATGGATTTAAAGGTAATTGTTTATTCTTTAGAATATGCGCGTATGATGTCGTTGTCTGTGTGTGTTTCGGTGAGTGAGTAATAAGTTCTTGGTGATGATCTGAAAGTGAAATCTGTGTTCCATTGCACGTTGATTTGTTTACAGTCAAGCCTTTCAAAAAAATGCCGGTGAACCTTTAACGAGAACTTGACCCTGAAGTAAACTTTGAAGGTATTTTAGATTAACATATGATTTGTTTTGATTGTCACACAGTGGAACGTTCAGTACTGAGAAACAAATGTAGAGAGTAGATAGTAAAATTAATTGTGTTCTATGGCCTGAACACAAAATAAAGGACCCTTCGTTTCGACGCAAAACACATCAGATTAAACCCAGTGAAGTCAAATAAAAGTATTTTTGTTAGTTTGGTGTGTCATTTTTATAATCGAACTGATTATAGGCTTTGATGATCTAGATTTATATTCATCATTTTATACGTTAGATTTTTGTTTCATATATTTATACGATTTAGAATATTTATTTCTCTCATGTTTTGGTTATATGTGTGTGGGTGTGTGTGTGCGATTTGGATTTTTGAGTGCCAAGTGAGGCAGCTGTTGGTACCATTATTGTAAGTCTTTGGTATGATTTGTCCAGAGATTGATCCCACGACCTCCTGCACCTGAGGCGAACGCTTAAATCACTAGGTTTTGTTTACATATTGTTTCTGTCTTTATAATTCTATGTAGTTTATTTGCGCGGAAGTAATCACAGTCTAATTTGTCAATTTATTTTAACTATTTATTTGTGAGAGTTAAAAGAAATACTAATCTAAATTAACTATTTTCATCTTGAAAGGTACGATCTAGTGACTTGATCAATATGTGAATGTTTATCCAATGAAGAAATTCCAAACTTGTATTTTGAAATTAAAAAGACAGAATTTGTTAAAGAGAATTTTTGCAGCATGTCTTCATTCCCAACTCGTGATAATGCTGAATGTCATAATAAGTGCTTAAGACAGATCTTTGTATGCCTTTACATGTGTGGCCTAAATCCAATTATAAATGCATAATAGCTTTGAGGTGATGATGACAGTTGATTTAATTAATTGCTACTCCAAATCTTGTTGTGTACTTATCTAAGGAATCTACTATTTATGATGAAAGATAAGGTGTTGGTTTCTTCTAATTGTGACTGCTCTGGTGGCCTAGTGGTTAGAGCATCCGCCTCAGATGCGGGATGTCGGGGGTTCGATCCCCGGCCGAGTCATACCAAAGACTTGTAAAAACGGTACTAACAGCTGCCTCGCTTGGCGCTCAGCATTACGAGGTTAGTGTTAGAACTGGTCAGCCTGGTGTCAGGATAATGTGACTGGGTGGGAGATCATGCTACATCAAATCTCTTAATTTCAAAATCAAAAGGAGCCCATCTTTCAATAGAAAGAAGAAATTAAAACATTTAGAAGAGTGTGTGTGTGTATTGGATTTTTAACATAGCTTTAACAATGTCTCAGTCATATCACTACGATGTCTGCAATGTGACAGTTTATAGTGATGTCTTGCACTGGGGCATCATGCTGCAGACATGTGGCATGATGTCCCACCCAGTCACATTATCCTGACACCAGGCCATCCGGACCTAACACTAACCTCTTAATGCTGAGTGCCAAGTGAGGCATCTGTTAGTACCATTTTCAAAGTCTTCAGCAAATCAGTCTTTTCGGCATTACCCATCAAACGTCTTTATACATGACTCCATCAGGTGGAGTTAGCTGATTGTACTAGATTATATCCTGCCGTAAAACAAGTGTTCTGCTCTACTGCTTGCCTTTTCTACTATCTGAATTTTTTTGAAATATTCCTCTTCTGGAAATTTGCATAAATTTCTTAAAATATTAATTTTGAGAAAAGCAAGATAAACATTTTATTGTAATATTACTTTCAAGCGTTATTCGGGCTGTGATACATTTGTTAATTTGCATCTTACAGAGTCACATAAAAAGACTTTTTATGGGTAATGCTGATAAGAAAGACTGGTTCGCCAGATCAGATTCAGGTGATGATCATCTCAGAGTTTTGTGTTGTTACGTTAGTATCTGTTGAGTGGATATTTGTAACTCTTTTCAGTCTTATGGTAATTCTGAGATGCAAAAAGACCATGACAACAGTAAAATCAAGCAGAGTGGTGGGGTCTTGCTTGCACTCCTTGTATATATTTATTGTATAGATTTGGTTATTTCATGTGACCTATTTTCTTCACATTTTGTTGATAATATTGATACGATATCAGATTAGTGTGATCTTTGCTATTCAAGTTTTTTTTATTAAATGCTTAAAGGCATTGAAAAAAGAAGGTACAAATGGAGAATAAAGTAAAACGTTACACATTTTACAATCGATGATTCAGCGTAAAATCCTGGTCAAGGTTTTATTGCTTTTTTTGCAATTGGCCACCCACAAGAGTCTAATTTGACTCGAACGTTACATTTAAAAGTAATGAAATATGATAAACCATGTGGTCCCAATATTTACTAGGACCAAGGGAAATTACTGGACCAATTGAAATTACCAGAGCAAAAAATATATATTGTTTTATATAACTGATACACATTAGTATTCAAAACAGTAATTATTGTAGAAGATTCAGAGTGAGAAAAGAAGTTCATTTTGCATTTTGTAACATGGCTTAAAATTCATATTAAATTTGTCGCTGGAATACATTTATTAAGAATCATCAGGAAGAAAAATGAAACTACCAGAAACAAATGGTTGTCAAACAAAAAATGTAGCAGTATTGTTCATGTTGGAGAAATTTTTAAATAAAATATATGAAATCAACTGTCCCATCATTGTTCTGTGTATGTATTACTACTGTATCATTTGCAGCTTATCATACCTTTCCAGTCAAGTACAACCGAGGACAAAAGTAATTAATTGGGATCGAAACCACTTAAATTAAAGCTTATTTTGCTTTACTAGCGTATCCACTAGGGGTGCAAGACTGAGAGTAAAAAATCTCCTTGGTGTCAAAACCGAGGGTCGGAATGAGTAATAAAATAAACTTTGGTATCAAAACTGGGGAGCAGATTAAAAGTTTGAAGCACAAATAAGGGTAAAGGGAAACATTTCCTTACATTATTTTTTAGATAACTACAAATCATAAGTTCCATGTGTATTTTGATGTTTTTCAGTGTTGAAGTGTATTTTATGGTTTCTGTTAACTCCTTGAAACATCAACTTGTACCGTCAAAACTTGTTAATTAAATTTATGAAACATTTAAGTTCTCTTATAGTCATAAAAATTTTCCTTTATTCCAGTAATTTCATTTTTGTTCTGGTAATTCCCTTTGTTCTGGTTGTTCTAGTAAGTATTGGGACCCGTAATTAAGTATTCATATTTAAATCATTATAGATTTTAAAAATTTATTTGTATTATTATACTGAGAAAAAATATGGATACCTTGCATTACAGTAATCTCAGAAGAAAAACAAATCGAAGGAATCGTTTGAAGTGAGTATCTGTATTACATAAATTATATGTGTGTGGCAATAGTTCCTTTCCAGTCGGTTGATTTGGCTTTTCATTTCTTTCATTATTTAATATACCCGTTTTGATGCTCTTGATAAATTTTTGTACTATGCCTGCCACGGATGTGGAGTTAAATATGTTCACTGTCAGGAGAAATGGACTTTCCAGATTGCATGTCTTTGGGTTGCTTGGATTTAAAAAGCTTATAGACAGGGGTCACGTTACCAGGTGATGTGTGCTATTAAGTCACCGAAAAATGTAAACTTCACCTCTTTCAGTTAAGAAAGTAAAAACAACTTCGCCCTGTGATATTTTACAGCAACATTGAGTGACTGTAGGTTTTGAAATGCTCCCTCCCCTTAGCCAGGTAGTTCCAGTATTTTGTTGTAGCTCAAGGTGAAATGTAGGCATGCATCAAGCCATCAAATAGCTGGTGTTGATATCAATTGCACTGGCACACAAACTCTTGCACATTCACAGGCATGTGGGTTTTCTGAGCTGATTTGACCTTTAATCCCTTCCCGAGTAAGTTAGAAGCAATTACTGCCCCATATTTGCAAGTTATCCTTGACGATAAAAACTTACAAACGTGTGTTTCAAAACTTAAACAATAGAATGTAAAGAGCAATTTGTGTTTCAAGAATTGAACCAGTGATCTGAAAATTTTAACTGCCGCGTGTACATTATTTTCTTTATAAAATCAGTTTGAAACTGTGAGTGAACCTGTCATGGGGAAAGGGTCAGACTATTTACCTGAACAGATTGGAACAAGCAGGAACATACAAAAGTACTGGAACAAAAATAGATAATATCAGAATAAGGTTAAAACACAAATTATACTGCTATAACTTTTTATTCTTTTAATTCCATTATTTCAGTTAATTTTATACTGATGTTCATCATTTTACTTTGTTTTTCAAGTTTTTTTGTAGATACTTTGATGGGGGGGGGGCACACGATAATTATTCAGGGGCAATAACTCTTGTGTACATTGAATGTATTAGTACCAACATTATATCACTCTGTATATATTATGTTTATTATTAACACTGAACTTTGTAAGCAGGATATATGGAAGGTATTGATCTGCATGATGCTTTCCATCATTCGATCAATTCCAGTGCTGAAATTTCAAACACAGACCATATATGTTTGGATACAAAAACTCTGATTGTCAGTAACACACTTCATACAGACATATTTATTCCAAACCAACCGACAAACATCAATACCTTCTTCCATCCAACTGCCACTCAATGCATAGATGCAATGAACTTACATGTTACCAAATCCCATTTTCCTACCATTTATTTGCTTTCTTAAACACATGGTCTTATGAATAATTTTTATAGAAAAAAATTTAAAAAAATGCATTTATAATTTTATTCAAAAAAGCATTTATTAAGCTATTATAGACTGCCAACTCAGTGATGCAATATTGCTTCAGAACATAACTTTATGCAAGTTTTAACAAAAAGCCAGTTCATCAAAATATAATATCCGGGATGCAAACTTTTGTAGACAGCAGAAACATTTCATTGCTGACCTACTAAAGCAGACAATTGTGGTCAATTGTTATTGTTAGAAAAAAAATTTAACAACACTCAACATTGTTCAACCTTTATTTTGTATTTAATTGTACTTCTCTACTGCAAACACAATGTAGACTTTGTACAGTGCTAATGTTCTTGTGTTCTGTTATCTTGTCATTTGCGTAATTATCTTTTGTGACTTTGTGCCCTTAACAAAGCTTTTGTGACTTTGTGCCATTGAAAAATGAATCTGTAGATTTTGAAAGCCATTGTGCTGTTTTCACACAAGTTTTGCACTGTTGTTTGTCAGTTTTTCTTTCTATTTATTATTTCCCTGACCAGCACAGTCTTTTTTGAAAATGTTATTCACCATGTGCTTTGCTTCTCCTAGTTTAGCTTTCACCTCACTTCTCTATGCTCTGTCCAAAAGGAGAAGTGACTTCTCTCTAAAATTCAAGACAAGTTTGACCCATTATAGAGGCCTACTGAACAGTGATTCAAATTATCTGGAGTAGAATATGCCCTGGGATTCGCCTTTTGTTACATTTCTGAGATTTGTCCCAGGTTGAGTTTTCATGGTTCTTGTGTATAAATGAGATATTGTTCACCTGAAACCTCCAGTCTGGCATCAGTATCACCCCATCTTAATTTGTTTTTCTCAACTCCAGTTCTCTTTGCAAAATATTGGAAGCTTTTTTCCATCCTTTTCAATTGTTTTATTTTAAATTAAAGCATTTTGCCACATATGCTAAACTGAATATAATTAATGAGGAAAAAATCCATAATGTTTCTTCTCAGGTGCCTGTCAAATGAGGAAAGAAAGCTCCTGAGAGTTTGTTTTTTTCAAATTCAGCTACATTTTCATTTGGACAGCCAGAAAGAATTTTTAAATATGGTCATTCAGCATAGAAGGAGGGATCAATTCCATGTTCCTGATTTATCCAATTGACTTTAGGTATGTTGCAAATGGAATAACATGATTATTCTGTTTTGATCCTTGTCTTCTTGCTTTCCAGCTC
>JAECUM010067342.1:0-10582 GCA_016617855.1 Megalonaias nervosa
TGCGCCGACTTGAATAACGACCATCCGTTGTTCTGCAGAGTGACTTGAGATCCTACTGTATAGTCTGCGCAGATGTCCGCAGGTTATACTTTTCCACCGACCTCCGGAAAGGCTTTTGGAAGCTGGTACACATTTTCGTTACGAGTAGCGATTTTTCGATGCGTGATCGAGTTGAGATTGGCGCTGATCGTATCACGGTATTCGACTTACTCGTTCGTACTCGATCGTCGAGTTGTCGATCGGGGTGTCATTGTTCAGCGTAAAGTAATCGGGAGTAAACCTAGAATACATGTTATATTAGTGTTACAAACGTTCACGCGATCTATTAAAATACATTATATATGTTTTCTCCGAAAATGTCTTGAGAATGCTTTTGAAAATGTCTCAACATAATGTTTTTAATTCATGGCCAGACATGATGGTGTCAAGAGATGGAGTCTCTTGTACACCGAAGTTTCTTTCTAGATCCCGTAAAATCATTTCCGATCTAGCAGTGAGTAGCGGGGAAAATTTCTGAAGAGTCTGTTGGGCCTCCTTGGAAATAGCTGAGTTTCCTTCACAGTCGCTGTCGGCAACGGTGATGAAGTTGTCAATTGAGGTATGATTTTGCTGGCTAATTTTGTCCCAAAGCCGTTCCAGCGGCAGAGACCGTTCATGTGGCTCTGTCTTCAGCTGCTTTGAGGACAATCGGAGATGCTTTCGCTGCAATCCTGGAAGAGCTGCCCGTTCCGAGGAAAACAGCGTGGGTACAAATCCACGCACAATATTTGTCATATATGTGATCGTCTCATAGCTGTCTTTTTATCTGTCAGCATTAATTTAGTCGACTATAAGGATTTTCTCCGCACGTGCATAAAATATGTGATTCTTTCACTGTTATTTTAAACGGCGTTTCCAGACTGATCGCTAAGTCACATGGTGATTTCCGAAATTGCGTTCATGTTCAGGATGGTATAATAAATGACGGGATTAGGACGCATTTGTATGAGCAAGCCAGGGCGAACGTTAATCGACGAGGAATAAATAACGTTGGTAGCTGAAATGACTGATGATAACGATCACTGAGCAACCGATTAGTTGATGAGGAGTCTGTTCACGTCGGTGTTAGTGATGGGAAGATCTCCGTCGTGTACTCCATTTCCTTCTAAGACAGTAACTGCGCTAAAGCCTAGAATGGATCCGATTGAATTAGGAATGTCAAATCCAACACGATAACCTACCGATGGTGATATTCTGGTACGCAGCGTGGAGTAATTGTGCTCTATTTTGATGTTCGCAGATGTATTTCCGTTATTGCTAATCATCCTGGAGATTTCCGTGGCGATGTCAATGATGTTGTACTCGCCAGGCGAGATCGTGATTGTTCGTCGCTGCGCTTAGGCCCAATACGAAAACTGATTTTTGTTCACGGTAATGTTAAAGAAGCAATTCCAGATTTCGGCGAAAATCAAAGATATCCATACCTTGTTCAAAAGCAGTTTTTGATTGGTGCTTAATAGGAATATGATGATATCCAAACGTCGAAGCAAAGGATTTGGAAACTCTGTTCCAGCTCATACATCGAATGAGTAGTGAATCTTTTGGTAGAGGAAATTTATCTTTGATTGTGACCACATCTACTTTTCTATAATAACACAATGAGGTATGTTTACATCTATCCTTCCTGCCAGCACCACGTGAGAAGCCCATGGGGAGTAAGATGGTGTTACGGCAGCATAATCTAATAACGCTTGGATTGCTTGCTGTTTGTCAGTTCCGAGGGCGACATGTACGCAATAGGGATTTTTATTTATTGGCCATTCTAGTGTTGCTACTAAAATATCAGTATCAATTTTTGAAAAGGCATATTGTTATTTGATTAACAAAAATTTCTGCGTGCTTTTTGACCTCAATGCATTTTTTCAGTAGGTTTATGGAATCTAAAATTGCATATATGCAATCGTAGGCATATTTTCCCACAAGGACATCAGAAAAGCGTTACATTTCTGCAGCGAAACAAGAATATGCTTCTTTTACTCTTATGATCTTCTTTGGAAGTACAAGTCGTTAACATGGTATATCTATCCCCATTAACTGGATTATTACAGAATACAAAATAGGCTGTAACAATCTATGAATACTGATATATATATATATATATATATATATATATATATATATATATATATATATATATATATATATATATATATATATATATATATATGTGTGTGTGTGTGTGTGTGTGTGTGTGTGTGTGTGTGTGTGTGTGATGATGTGTATGTGTATGTGTGTGTCTGTGTTTGTGTCTGTGTCTGTGTTCAACCAATAATCTATATCAGCTATCTATGTAACTTTTATTCCTTTGTGTAGCTGATGGGGACGTAATTTGATTATAGTTGAAGCTTTTTCTACTTATGTGAGTTGTCCGTACCACAGCGTTATATAAGTCTAGTTTACGCGCCATCAATTTCTCCAAATCACAAAATCGAAACTATCGCGTTGTGTATTCTAAGTACCTGGCAAGCAAATGGCTTTACAGTGGAAAGTTTTAGTGTTCTCAATGCTCAAATGCAAGGAATCAAAGTTAGAGTATTTGATCTCGAGACCGCCTATATTGACGATTAGGTTTAGTCACAGGATTATGCATTCGGGACAACACCAAAGCAAATCTACAAGGCCCTAAAGCAAAGTCTGGGGACAATAGATTGAAAGGTTAGTTTCGGTCAAATGATCTGACTCTAAGTAGCATTTTAAATCGCGATATCTTTTTTGGGCTTACTTATAGTAACTCGTTTGTCGAAAACGAGATTAGGAATACATTACAATATCAAATTACATCCCTGACTAGTTGTGTCGACATCGCATATTCCAGCATAAAGAAAGTGCATTTATACTGTTTCCAATACGTAGTCATTTAATTCTAATGATTGTTATAGTTGGTGTTCTAAAGGTAGCTCACTGCAGGCCACACGAAATCAAATTATGTTCGCTTTTAGACCTGATGGTCATTGGTTAAACTTAAATTTTAATTTTTTTTCTGTTTGAATTGGAATAAACCATGGCTGTAGTCACATGTATTTTTAATTCTTTGCAATGCAGCTGATGCTTCTCTTCATAATTCAGAAGTACTTAATGTTTCCTTTTCTAGTAAATCTTTACCTTCTTTGAGGTACAAATTATTTACTTCATCAAAATGATTATGTTATGTTCTTATTTCAATGAAGATGTTTCTGAACGGATGGTGTTACGCATCTCACATTTTCATTTGTTATTTATAAATTCATATTCTACAAAGATGATACAGCAATTTTAACATGTATTTGTATTGGTTAACGCGTTTGGCGCATTTTATAATCCACAGTGTCTGCCTGATACTTATGATCCAGGTAAATGACACATACCTTTTCTTATGCTTGTTTATCGATTACTTATTTATGTTTTTCGGTAGATTCTTTAGAAAAGCAGTTCCAGGGATATGGTTTCTTTTTGTTCTATTAATTTATTAATATATTTGCATGATATTTGTACAAGCTATTGAACTTCATGATCGTGGTCAATATACGTTAAATACTGTTCTTTGTCTTGCCGTGTAAAGACATACTAAATGCTCTACATCCAGCAGACAACGGCCTTATTGACGAAGCTCTGCATTGCGCGTGACAAAGTCTCGCATTTGCTCAAGATGTTATACCATATGAAACCCGCGTTAACGTCATTGATAGCACAGCTTTAGCGTTCTGCGGTAACATCCTCTCAGGCAACAGGTGTCTACAGCAACAACCGTGATGACATACCTCCCGTTGCTTTATCTGCTCCACTTTTAACATTCATTGTGATAGCTCAATATGGTGGTAAAATATTAGACTAATTTCAAATTTACGTCTGTTCTTGGCAATGACCACGTACCTGTAAGCAGAATGGAAATAATTACTAATAGATAAGGGTTCTCGAAACGTTGTAGTAAGACAATAAAATATTGTACTCATTTCATCTTCACAAATGTTCCCAAAATATTCCTATATATGCTTGGATGCATGCAACGACGTTTAATGCAACTGCTTTTGCTGCCAGTCCATGATATTGAGATGGCATATATGAGTGGGTTAATTTGAATTTTTCTAAATTGACTCGTTTAATCAGGCATAATCATGAGATGTGATTTTCTTTTAGTGCAATTTGTATTATCTAACATTCATCATAATGGAATAACACTAACCTTTTTTCTGCGCATATTTCATATATGTGAAAGCCATCTTGCGCTTGCTTACGTCTTTTGAGATTACATGCATAAAACAAATCAAATTGATCATGTATAGTAGCACTTCCAGTGAAGATCAAAACAAACATGCATAAACAACACGTCCTTCCAAGTCAAAATGAAAATGTATTGATAAAGCTTGTCAGCAATGTCAAATGAGCATGCATAAATAATATTTCCATGCACAGGCGTACATTTTAATAAAGATATTTGCATATATAGATATGTGTGTGTTTAGTATGTATGTATGTATGAATGTATGCGTGTATGCATAGGATGGGTGGGTCGATGTGTCTATGTGTGGATGCGTGTGCCTGTATGTATGTCTGTGTCTGCTTCTGTTTATATATGCCTCTGTGTCTATATGTGCCTGTCTGTTCATATGTCACTCTATATACATATATATATGCAATAAACTGACAACGAACAGTACAAAACTATTATCTATTAGGCAGGTACTTTTGAGGGTCAATTACAGTCGTTAATCAAGACGCATCTCTCTCTCTCTCTCTCTCTCTCTCTCTCTCTCTCATTTTAAGATTCTTTTATTTGTATCTATGACGGCCTTTAACAAAGAAAAGCAACCATTAAAGAACCAATTGCTTTCTTCTCCATTTCTGTGCATATTTTCGGGGGTTATAGATGCTTTGGCTACAATGCGCCTAGCACGCATAATGCCAAGATATCTATATCATAAATAGTAATTATCTAGCAATGTCCATTAGGACTGTAAAAGAGTTAAATTTGATTTGTAACATTGTTTAACTGATGTGTCTATTTCCGTTTGGTTGGCTTTACAATATATGATGGCTATTCTCCCTCTCTATTAAAACGTTTCGAGAAGTTTCAAATTTAGCATCGACTTTCTTTCATGACCTTGACACAGTTGCCACAGAAAAGGCAATGTGTATGTATTTCGAAGTTAGTGTCCCCACTATTTGAAAGCATGCACTTTGTGCATGAATAATAGGCGAATATTGATACCGTTTATACAGTAGAATATAGAATATTCCAAACGTCCACGAGGAGAGAAACATATCTATTATTCGGAGGATATTATTGTTTAAAAAACAAAGTGTTTCTTATGTTCATTCTATTCCAAAACCTGGTACCTTAAATTAATAAGGCTATATGGTATTGAATTTCATCTTGACATAGTAACGTTTGTCTCCTTCTAAGCGTGTGAATACTGGAGTAAACGTTGAACAGATGCACTCCACCTTTTTTTATTAATCTCAGATTGAACAATTTAGCAGGAACATAAAAAGAAAGTCGGTGTGAAAATCTCAAAAATATTTTACATATGCATCTTATCTTAATGATGTTTATGAGAGTTTAAGATTGTGAATACACACAAGCATGAAATATTGTCTACAAACGAAATAAAATAATAACTACTGTTTCCAATGATTAATGAAGATACAAATTACCACGTAAATCGTTACTTCTATCACCCTTATTTATGTATCAGAATCCGTTCATAAAATAATACCATAAGATGTACTTTGCTATTCTTGTTCTTGTGGATCGACCTCTTTTATGAGCCTATTCTATATTTAGCTACCTTCCCACAAAAGTAAGAGTTGTGCAAAAGACTGTCCCAGAATGGGATCAGCAAACAATAATACAAATGATGGCCGATATTGAATGTGAGGGTTTCTTTAAAGAAAGGGGAAATCGACCCTAAATGCGGCATTTTCCTTTATATTTTGAGGACATAATCGTAACGTATGTAACAACTGATATCTCCATGCAATCCTTGTAGCGGCTTTATTATATTAAGTTTCAAAAATGTTAATTTGCTTTCGTTTTCCTTTTGATTTGAAACGTCGAATCATTATCAAATTAAGATTATGTTTAATCAACTTAGGCCAAAGACAGCAACTTCGGAGTACGTAGGTATCCCTTGTTTAAACATAGGGTCTGACCATGCTAAATACGATCACGTGACAAATTAATATAGCAATTTTAGCGTAAATATTGAAGACTATCAGTTCCTGACGCCAAGTGGATGAAATAGATCCATTACAGCAGAGAAACACGTGTAGGTTACTTAATGCCGAGGCAAGCGGAATTAAGGGCCTTTCCCAAGGACGCAACAAGGTCTCTGACCTGTGATGGTCGAATGTTAGTATTCGACCCTGTAACTTTTCAGTAATGCGATCGGCATGCTAACAACTGCACCACGAAAGCTCCACTACATGACACAGAACTATGATATTACACAGTTCAAGATAGGCTATAAATGGCGTCCAGTGTAATTAGTGGAGACAGAACCCATGAAAACTCCAGAAAGAACCACCGACCCAAGAGAAGCTAATGTCGGCTTTCTCACATACTCACATTGGCCTACTTTGAGATTGGGACCCACGCGAGCAGAAGTGAAATGGCAGTAATCGGTAAGGCGCGACGTTATACCATTCAGCCCCTAATGCAGAGCTATGATAAATGATTGTAAAATGTATTTTTGTCAGAGGTATACAACACATTGCAGACCCAAAGAAAATAATATCATGCAAATCCCTGTCTAGCAAACTATCCTGTCATCTATTGCATGATCTAATTAGATGGATAGGTTGATAAAGGTTTTGCAAATATATATATAAAGATATATATATATATATATATATATATATATATATATATATATATATATATATATATATATATATATATATATATATATATATATATATATATATATATATATATACATGTTTGTATGCATAGATACATACATACCTATTCCTCTCTGCATATATATATATATATATATATATATATATATATATATATATGAGTGGAACAACAACATTCAGCACCATAAAAGACACCTATTTTCACTTGAATGTTTTCCTGTTTTAATAAGTCATAACAGTTTTAATCTACATATTCGCTTAAATTTAATTCGATCATGCAGATTAAATAATCCATCCAGGAAGTAAACAAGGTGCAAACGAGTCCTGCACTGAAATTTTCAAGTATTAATAAAGTTGCTCTTTGCATTTGTTTCATTGGAGTTCTTCTGCCACTCACATCTTCGTCCACTTCAATGGCACTAAATTATCTCTTGCCTAAACTGCTTCAAAGTCTGCGATAGGTGGATAATGAATACTTACATTCCTTAAAAGGAGCAGCATGTCCTGCTTAAAAGAGCTATTTACGGATTTATTTTGATGTTTAATTTAAATGCCTGTAAGCGTTTCAGGATATCACGTTGAATATTCTCATAAAATTTTCATCATACTTTGTGAACTCATAATTGTGGAAATTTCACATTTATTGTTTTTCCTATATATGGTAGAATACCTTTTACTACATTAAACAGAATGAATCCATAAAAGTTGCAGTGATATGTTTGTTCTTGCAAATTATGATTTGAGAAAATGTATTGTATCTAATTGTGTAAAACATATCCTCTTTCCACCTTGAAATCAGTAATATCTCTCTGTTCACTTTTGATAATGAGTTAAGAACTATTTTTTATCCAGTTAATTTATTGCCAAACAGTAAGTATGAAGTGGTCTAATGTAATTATTAATTAATTAACTAACATCTAAACATAAAACGATAAACACAGCTTGTGGTGCTAAATATTATTACATCGATTTCTTTGGAAAATTACATCCATGTCATGTGGCTAATCATTAGTGACGTGTACCTTTTGTTTCCATATGCACATGCACAAAGAATCTCTAAAGTTGCATCGTTATATTTTAGTGCGTATATTAATGCTTTAAGGAAAACCTTCAAACCTGTTTTAAACCTAGCTAAACCAAATGGTTTCAGTTTTCAATGGCGGTCTCGCCAATTTAAAAGAAATCAGATATGGAATGAAACTCTGAAAGAGTAGAAAAAATCTGTGTGGACAGGGACTTTTCTCAAATAGGTGTAATCATTTGGAAGTGAATCTACAGTGCACAGTTATTCTCGTGATCAATAGTGAGTTGATTTAATTATCTGAAATATCTGACAAATAACTTCAGAGACACTAAGCTGAAGTTCAATTATAAGACACTCGAACTCGCAATCAAGCTGAATTACCAGAAGCCCACAGTTATTTCAGCTTTCTGGTGATTGCCTAATTTCAATTAGACCACTTATAATGAACATTTAACTACTACTGCTTAGTTATCATTATTGCCATCACACAGTTTGAAAGCAGTCCATAAAATATATTCATCACTGACAGTAGAAATATTTGATTTAGCCCACTATTTACATGATGATTCAGCATTTAAAATGTGTGGTTTTATCTCAAAAGTAAATCAGGCTTAATCTCAACACTGATTTAAAAGACACCGATTCATTAGTTAGACAGTTGAGTGTCCTACTAAACTACAACGTCAGTACAAAGTGTTAGAAGTAATAAAGATTGTTTCTCGGCATTTATAAATAATAAAAGCTGTTGCTGCTATCCTTATATCATATTCAGTGCTTGATAATATCGTTTATTATTATTAAGACTAGAACTATGAAAATGCAAACACTAAATTGAGTAAATAAACAAGAATTGTATAACTTTTATTTCTGAAGAAAATGTTATCTTTAGAAATTAAATAAAGCGAATATTATTTACATTAGTTTGAACTTGTACTTATACTAATAGCATTCCCTTCTGAAATTAAGTTTGAAAGTTGGTGAGCACCATCTATATGCGATTGGCAGGTTAACTAAATTTTTTATTAATTGATAATTATATGATTACATGATGTTGATAGAAATGAAAATTGATAAGGATATGATGAATATAATTGGTAAGTAAAGAAGACTGATGAGGATGAGGATGATGATGATGATGATGATGAACTGTACTATGTAGTTCTTTACATATTCACACAAAATCCATTAAAGGTGGATGTCACTTATTACAAAACCAGGGGACCTTTGAATCCCCAACCACAATACTAAAGTTGCGTGAGTTTCTATTATGTAGGGAGTTTGGCTGATATAAATTATATGTGCAAACATATATTGCACATGCTAAGGTATTATATTCAGATCTTGATTTCAATGAAATGTTCCTTGTTTCTTGCTATCCATACAACGGAAATATATTTTGTGCCCAATTTTCACTCTAATGGCTGATTATTGGACATCATTTATGTTACCACCTCACTTTTGACCCCATACACTGTTCCCTATCTAAAATAGGTTACATTCGTACCTATTTTGACATTTGCTTTCCTCCCAGGTGAACATTACAAGCCCGTAAGCAACTTGGGAGGGCATGGTTAATCACACATCAGTGTAAGTTAATCATGATGACTGGATTCCATACTGAAAGAGGGCTTGATGCAGTGTTAAACGTTATTTCTATGCAGCTAAGAATATATTACTCAAGTTATAGTTTAGGGATGATTCAAACATTTAAATATGCATCTTGTTTATCTGAAAATTGTTTAATATCTTAGGTAACTGTATGTGCACGACACATATGTATCAAAGACAAGATGACATTAAAGTGGATTTCATATGACCATCAGAACTGAGAATGAGGCAAAACATTATTTTCTTTTCACAGGTGACTTTGTTGTCAGCTGAATAGACAATTAAATATATTGATTGTAGCCTTATGTACAATATACAGCGTTTTATTTAATGAGACTGTCGATATATATATATATATATATATATATATATATATATATATATATAAGAATAATGTTGAGATTACAATAATGGAACAAATGTTAGCTTGAAATGTTTTCGATATATTAGGAATATATTTTAATTATGTAAACCATTCCGCTGCGAATATACTTGCATAGAGAACACAATCTATATGTTATCCTTCACACCAGTTAGTGTAATATATGCTAATTGTATGATTATGTTTGTACACCAGCGGCTGTGGATCCATATAATTACTCATTCCCAGGCAATAGAATGTTGATAAGTTATGGTTACTGGTAAAAGCGAGAAACATTTGTTTTCATAGAGACATGTGTGACTTTATTGATTTTCAACTGAGCCTGGTATTAGCACGCAAGCATCAATATTCACATTCTGCATAAATTGGGAGGAAATCGGTTAAATGTTTAAAACATCAGTGTACCAGAGTCCAGATTCGGTGCACTTCCAAGCGTATAACCAACATCAAGCACATGGCCCCGTTAATATATGAAAAGATGAGTTGAAGTTTTTATATATCAATGTTTACTTCCACAAATTAGTAAAATACATAAACTGTCCTTATAATAAGAAACATATTTCCTATAGTTGTCTCTCCTTTAGTGTAGAAGGTTACACATATACACACACTTACTCCCTCACACATACACACACACACAAACACATACATACATATATATATATATATATATATATATATATATATAT
>JAECUM010067343.1:0-10326 GCA_016617855.1 Megalonaias nervosa
TACTACACACATAGCAGACCAGTCTAAATTGAAAATAAATGGCGCCAGATATTTAAAAAAAAAACCAAAAAAAAAAAACCCGGGATGTATCGATGTAACTGATGAATATTTTATGACTGAAAAATGTTAGAAAAGAGAGATTTTGTTAAACTTAAAAACATGTTGCACTGGACCGTCGTTATGGGACAAACCATGGTAGGTCAAGGATAATACAACAATGATCATTTGTGGAGACTATTTGCGAAAGTTAGTGTATACATGTAGACTAGTCGAAGTGAGTGTTATGCACAAATAATTTTTTAATTTCTTTTGTGTCTGTTCTCATCCTTACTACTAATCCACATGAATTTAGCCAATTTGTGACAAAAATTTTAACAGATCCAGGTTAAGTAGCAAAATTAAATGTAAGTTTTTCATACAGTTTTCTGTAATAATTATTATGGCATGTATATACTATTTTTATGCTCAGATTACGCCTTTATCCCCTGTTATATTAGTAATAATTACGCTTACACCTCTTTTCGGGATTGGCATGTGTGAACCTACAACAAAGCAGTTCAGGTTCACAATTTCCTTTTGATCGTGTACCATGGTAACCAATCATTAGGACTGACAGGTACCCAGTAGAAATTTCCCAAAATTTTGACATCTATACTTCCGGAACAGTTCTCATGGAGATTTCTCCTAAACTTTTAGGATACATTTTTCCAAAATATTTACATTTGCAATATATAAAGAAATTCAATATCTGGTTTCCAATTTTCATATTTTTTTAAAAAACTTATTGGGAGCCAAATTTTTGAGTCTGAAATGGATATGTATCATGTGTATTACATCAAAAAATCTGAAGCATCTTATACATACCCTTTATTGGAGTCAGAATTTCCTCTGCATGGCAATGGGGTTATGTCTGACTTCTTCATGTTGCTGTCAGTGTTTTGCACTGTTTTCAAATGATTGCTAACTTTTTTTGTGTTGATTAAAATCTGTGACCTTCAGAAGTTTAGTCTGTAAAAAGAACATCAGAGATTATATAAATTAATTATTGTTTATCTATGCAGAACAGAAAGAATGCACTGAAATGGGAAAAGATTTGGTTGGCAAGAAAGTCCTTGTATAAGAAAAGCTGTAATCCTAATCCAATTAAATCTTTATTTTAAATCTACCAATCAAGAGACTTGACAGACAGGGCAAATGTCTTTAGGAATAAAATCATGAATTAAGCTACTGCATTTGGTTCTCAATCGCATATGCTGAACTTGCTCCACCCAATCAGCAATAAAATGATACAAAGAACATTTATGTTTGTCCAGCTTCAGATAGGATTTAAAATTCTGAGTGGCTGGGTTACTAATTGTTTCAATCGGTAACACAAGTGCTCCTCCTTGAGGCGCCCGAAAAATGGGGGGGGGGGCAGACATGGTTGGATAGTTGAATTGTGGAAGGCATAAATAAGTTTTGAGACAATGTTGTTCAACACAAAGGAGGTCGAGTAGTATTCGATCATCGTGTGGTGTAGATATCATTTTTAGCAACAAGAGGTTGATTTATATCTTTAAGTAAAATCTGAAGAAAACCTTGGCTAATTTTAAAACGACCGAATTTATGCTTACACTTATAATGTCGATGATTCATGCTATCCACTTTGATCATTCCATATGCAAAAATTGTAAAAAGAAATGAGCAAACGTAACTTACCTCTTTCTCAGCAAAGAACCAGTCTTTCATAATCCTTGAATCTTCTAATATGCATCCCTATAAACTCAAGTCGATGCCTTCTCTTTTGTGCTGAACATTAACATCAGTACCGACGTGGACATCACTTTATGTTTATATTGGTTACTTTTTGTTAAACTCTTACGGTCATAGAAATATGTAAGAGCAAACACGTTGCAGGAGAATATAATATGGCTTTCTTCCTAACCAGCGTGGTCCTTGCTAAGTGCACATGGCCCGCGCACAAATTTCTGTCTGTTAGGATTTAAAACACTATTCTACATGTACACTGTAGATCAGCATGCAGCATCTGGCGAGTTCATTTGAGGCGCTAAAGAGGGTGAATTATTAGCAAACATTTTGTTTTACACACAGGGGCTCATATCATTGATTATAATATAAATGTCAGTCATACATGTAGTATAAAATAATACTTTTATTATTTCATACTAATGTATGACTGACATTTAAATTGTGAGCAATGATATGAGCCCCTGTGGTTTTACACTCCTTTGTACATATTTATTCACGTATTTCTCAATGTTGTATTTTATATATCAAGTAAGCAGTATTTTTATTATCAGATGTTTCGTAAAAACTTAACTATAAGTGAATTCTTATCATTGATAAGTTAATTAATATAGCTGTAGTTAATTTTAATGTTTTTACAGTAGATTGGGCTGAGCCATGTCCTATAGAACACTCTAATGGTTCTAACAAGCCAATTCTTCCACCGTGTACTTTGATAACCTTGATCACATACAAGTTAACGGAAATGTCAGTGATTTGTCTCGTGATTATTTCCGTAGCAAATTTCTTTTATAAACTTTTAAATGACACGATCAGAACATTTAAAAGGCTGCAAATAAACAAGATTTTCCATTACCAAGAATATAAATGTGCAAAAGCGTACTAAACAGCTACGCAATCAAACACGATAGAATTAGACAGTTTCTTACGGATTTATTAAATTTTATGTACAGTACATATTGTTCAATGGAAATGATAATTTTGTTTTAGCAATAGTGAATCTACTGACAGCTAAAAGAGCATCTGGATTCGCATTTCAATACAATAAAGTCACTGAAAAAAAGACTAACGGAGCACATTGTTTCCTGTAATAAGCCAAATTACACAATTCAGTCAGTATAAGATTTTATTGACTCTTGTGCGAACGTTAGGCATGGAAGAAAACGACGTAGTATATGTAGTTCTCCAAATCTTCTGGAAAAGGACTTGAGAGTTTATTAAGCCGAAGGGACTGCGCATCAGTGTTTATATTTTCCAGATATGTAGCTATGTATTTGTTTTACAATTTTATAGTGGAGTTTGAGAAGTTTGATAATTCTGAATAAATGGGTTGCATGATATGTTTATTTTGTGTAGCATTCATTTTGGGGCGAAAGGTTTAATTCCTTTTTTATATTTGCAAACTGCATATTTTTGGGAGAGAAACATTTCACCTTTTTACGGATTACTTAATTAAGCATCAACCTCAAACAGTTATGCAAGGCATTCACTCTTTTCCTTGATAGCTGTTATTAGTTTAATGGGTAGTCTGGTTATACGAGACCTTGATGCTGAATTGTTTTGTTTTATGAACAGTGAAATGAACATTAATATGTTCAAATAGAAGGAGACTGTTGGGTCAAAATAAGATTAAAACTCACTGTGAGAAAATAAATTGACAGATATTTTAAAATTATAAAAACAAACAAAACAACAAAGCAACAGCAAGTGCAAAATAGAAATGATGTCTATTTGACAATAATCAGGATGCTCGACATTCAACATGTGCACAAAATATTTAAGTCCAAACTGCTCATGTGATAACTCACACGAGAAAATCCAACTCTGAATAAATCTGAAATAAATGTTTAATCACAATCAAAGTCCAAGTTTCTCACGTGATAAGTCACGTGAGAAATTAGAACTCTGCCTTATTTTCAAACATGGTTATATGTAAAGGAAAAGGATGTTTTCTAAGTTCTACTTTCTCATGTGAAAATGTAAATTCTCACGTGAGCAAAATCTGCACATGTGAAAATCAGGTTAGTTTTTCCATGGCTCACAAGATCTAACAAACTGCACACATGAGCTTGGAAAATCTACCCAGTTTGCGTACATTTCTAACAAGGTTCTCATGTACAGCTTATGAGAAGCTCATGTGAATTGGTGAGATTTTTCTGTACGGGAAGGAAATTAAAAATGTGACACTGGGTTTGCGCTTGCGAAAGAAAACATTTTGCCCAGATTCACAGAGCTTTCAATAGATGCCATGGTGCTAGAGGCGTTGGACCCATACGAGTTCCAGATTTCAATCAGAGGGCAAGATTTTTATCTCAACCTTTGTGCTCAAAATACGTACAGGTGACAATACCAAAATTCCAATAAAGAAAAGAGACCTGCCTATACTAGTCCCCCAAACGAACCCACAAATTAAAATCTATAGAGGCAAGTTCTGTGGGGAAGCTTAAACACTGCATTGCTATATGAAATAAGTTTACTCGTGATCCGTGGATTTTGTAACAGTTTCAGATGAGCAGAGAACCATTATATCCAATGAAATCACTGAACTTCTACAGAAGGAGCTATAGTTCCATCTACATGTGAGAGTAATCAATTTCTTTCCAAGATTTTCATTGTTCCCAAACCTAATGAAAAATTTCGGCCAGTTACTAACCTGAAACAGTTGAATAAATTTATTCATTATGAACATTTTAAGCAAGAAACATTTCAAATTGTTTTAGATCTCATCCAGAAAAATGATTTCTTTACTTCTATTGATCTAAAGGATGCTTATTTTAGTATTCCAATGTATATAGATCATCAGAAGTTTTTAAAGTTTATTTGGAACGGTCAACTTTTTCATTTTGTATGTTTACATTTTGGGCTTTCCTATGCTCCAAGAGTTTTCACTAAGATCCTAAATCTCATTTATGCTTGGTTATGTTTAGCAGTGCATTAGGTGTTCCTATTATATTGATGACTCGTTGAATTTGGATGGTGATAGTCACATTTGCTTGCAAACACATGGACTATGATTGAGACATTAAAATCTCCTGGTTTCACTATCAATCTTGAAAAATTAGTGCTTATTCCATTTCAGTGAATTACCTTTTTTGGTTTTGTGTTAGACTCTGTACAGTTTAAGGTTTTCATTACTGAGGAGAAAGTGAAAAACATCCATGTTTTTGCCAAGAAGCTTACTGATAGAAAGTATTAGAGTACGAGAGTTGGCATCATTTATTGGTATGCTTATTAATGCCTTTTATGCAATCCTGGAAGCCCCAAAGCACTACAGGTATTTGGAACATGATAAAATAATAGGCCTTATTGAAAAGAAAAATTTTGATAGTGCAGTATCTTAAATGGTGGTATCTAAATGTTGCAGACAGGAATGGGAAATCTATCAGACAAGATAAGATTGCTGTTACTATTCAAACTGATGCATCACTCTCAGAACTGATGCATCACTCTCAGGGTGGGGAGCTTATGAACTTGATTCAAATAGATCAATCTCTGGTAGATGGAAAAAGAGTGAGACCATTTTTTCCATAAATTATCTAGAGTTGTTAGCAATTTCTTATGCCTTACAAGTTTTTTTCAAAAATGCAGATCACAGAATTGTCCATATTGAGATTCAGTCTGACAACATATGTGCTATCTTGTATATTAGTAATATGGGTGGAATGGCATCAATTCAGTTGGATCAGTTAGCCAGACAGATTTGGGAATGGTGTTTGGAAATGGAAATATTCATAGCTGCAGTCCATATAGCTGGCAAACATAATATACAGGCAGATTACCTGTCCAGGAACTTTTCTGACTCCACTGGATGAATGCTAAAGAAAGAAAGAATTTTTTCAAAGGTTGTGTGAACAGACTTTTGTTCCAGACATAGATCGTTTTTGCATCTAGATTAAACTGTCAGTTAAAGAAGTTCATCTCATGGTTTCCAGAATCAGGTGTTTTTGAAATTGATGCCCTTTTTTCTCCTGGCATGATTTAATCCCATACATCTTTCCCTCTTTAATCTTGTTGGGAAAATATTGAATAAAATTATTGCTGATAATGTTAGTAAAACACTCTTAATTGTTCCACATTGGACATCACAATCCCGTTTTCCTTTACTCTTGTCATGTTTAATTTCTCTTCCAATTAGACTTCCAGGCATAAAAATATACTGACTCTTCCACACAATGGTCAAACTCATCCTCTAGGGAAGACCCTATCTTTAATCGCAGTGACTGTATCAGGAGGTTGGTCCATAACCAAGGGATTCCAACAACAGCTGTGGACATCATTAACAGTTCATGGAGACCGAGAACAACAAAACAATATAATCTGGCATGGAAAAAATGGAATTTTTGATGTAAGATCAGGGAAATTAATCCCTTTTGTGTCTCTGAGGTAACAGTTATTTCATACTTAGATTCTTTGGTAACTGAAGGTAAGTCTTATAGTGTCGGCAATACTCACAAGGCAGTGTTACTTCCTACTTTGAGAATGTTTGATAATGCGTGGTGCCTCAACTCTTTGTTGATTAATAAATACTTGAAGGGACTGTTTAACAAATGTCCACCGAAAACCAAAATATGTTGACACTTGGGATGTAAACCTAGTCTTTAAATACCTGTATATCCTTTTTCCTTTGGAAACTATATTGAAGCTGGTTGCTCTTATTGCTTTATCCACCGCTCCAAGAGCACACACTCTAACATCTTTGAATTTACATAGCATGACTTGTATGGCAGATAAAATAGTATTCAGTTTTTCAGATTTGTTGAAAACTTCAAGACAAGGTAAGAATTTCCAGTAGGAACTCCTACATTACAAGGATGAGAAGCTTTGTGCTATGCATACTTTGTTACATTATCTTGACAGAACTAACAATCTTCAGAAATCTACTCAAGTTCTGGTATCATATTGTTCCTACAAAGCCGTGACATCTAGTACTATTGCAAGATGGTTAAAAACAGTTTTAGAACAATCAGGAATTGATACATTTAAATTCAAAGCTCATTCTTACAGAACTGCTGCAGCATCAGCTGCTTTCAGACAAGGCCGTTCCTTACCCAATATATTAAAAATTGTGGACTGGACATCAGTAAAGACATTTCACAAATTTTATCTAAGGGATATTCAGGCTAATAGTAAGGGTTTTGCTGAAGCAGTTATTAATAGCATATAAATAATATGTTTTGTTTGATTATGGCTTACAGGATAACATCTGTCCTCTTTTACCTGTTGATGTGTTTAGCAGATGTTTTGTTGTCAATCTTTAAAGATGCTATGTATACATGTGAGGCTGAAGGCTTTACGAAAAATAATGAACCCCTCATCCAAGCATTTGTGAAGGATGAGGAGCATTATTGGAGTAAAGCCGGAGGCTGAGCATGTATACACCCACCCATTCTTTGTTGCCAGTTAAGGTTTTACTACAATTGGGTTTTCCTTCCCTGTATTATAGAGACAACAAAACACTTCACTTTAAACTATGAGGTGCCTCGTGCGGGTGGCTTGTTTATATAGGATACTTCAGGTGACTCATCATGTGACTGATAAAAAAGTTTCCTTTTCTTTGAGAAGAGCATGTTTCCGCCAATGACAGAGTAACATACTATGTATACATACTCAGCCTCCGGCTTTACTCCAATAATGCCCCTCATCCTTCACAAATGCTTGGATGAGGGATTCATTTTCTTTATGAATCTGCGTGCCCAGAAGAGTTACTGTTCTTGTTGTCCAAGGTGACTTTGGACACTGTAATAATTCCAGGTTTTGCACACAAAATCTTACATATTTTGATATTATTCTCTTAGAGAAAACACCAGCGTATTTTAAAAGCAGGCATAGGTGAGTGTATATTTTCATTTTATATACTTGTTTGCGCAGAATATTTTGTGAAAAGTTGGTGAGGCATCTATGCCAAATGGACAGTTGACCTTTCAGCTATGAATACATTCTGCTGTAACAATGTCGACTTTTTACATATGAAACCGGAGAAAGTTCCAGGTATAATGAGGGTGCCATTTTAAGAAAATGTTAAGCTTGTCCGAAAGCACCTGTTTTTATCTTTACGAGATCAGATCGTTGCTATCACATCTGTTCATTTGCAGCGCACTGGTTATATGTTTGTCCGTAAGCAACCATGTTTGTGTTACATGACTCGTGATGTCGTTCGAAACTTGGCCTGCTAATGGAATTGATTGCTTTGCAGGATTACAACATGAGCTTCAAGAAGATTCCTGATGTTGGTGTTATGAACCATATCGACAATAGATATACGTGTAGTTATAGAAACCAACCCTCCTAATGGAAATGACTGTTCTGCAGCCCCATGATACATACTCCAATAATATGCTCTATATTGACGTCATGATTATTGACACTGTATAGTTCCATAGGTGTCAACCTCTTGAGATGAAAACCTGTATGCCAGACCAATGAAAACCTTACAAAGACCAAAATAACCTTACATGAAAAAATGTATTCATACATTATATAAGATCAACAGTTTTAAAACAACAAATGCTATACACAAAGTATTTTTTATACATATTTACATAATTATTTACATTTCTGAAGCTTTATTTCATTCTTTTTACTTACAACATTATCATCTTCTTGCTTTGGCTGAGCAGTCTAAAGCTTTTGATGGATGCTCCCTTCATTTCAAAATTTCTTTCATGCAGTTTTGTCCTGAAGTGTTCCTCCAGATCATATATGCCCGACGCCACCACTTTAACATCTTTACTGCATATTTTACAAAACGCAACTTGGATACATCTACAATGCCAGGGAAGACTTTAATCCAATCAGTCTGAAACTTGCCACGATCTCCGTCAGTGTCTTCAAGCTTGCGTTTCTTTGAGTTAGGCTCAGCCATTTGATGAACGGAATATTTCAACTAGATGAAAGAAAAAATAAAAAAGTGCGTATCTTGTGTTTGAAAAGTTATGAATTTGCTATATGGTGTGCCGAGTTTGGTCACAAACTTGATATAAATTGGCAGTTAAATATTTTCGAGCCTCGAGAACGATGTCACTCGGTATCTGTACTACTTCCGTCATTATGTCAATGCATCTTCCTGTTTGCATTACGTATCTGACAAACTTAATTCTAGACTATGACAGCACGATAAAATGCCGGTGCTAAATTCAGCAGACTATTTATTTTTAATTAGTATATTGTTAAAAATTTTAATAAATTGACTTTATCTCCACACAGAAAAGACGGACGAATTACGGTTACACCAATATGACTGTCACATTATGTAAAGTATGAAAATTGATGTAATCTTTATGTATTTGATAGTAATAAGTATAAATAATTAAATAATAATGTACAAAATAAGAAAACATACTACACAGGTACTTAGTCAATATTAGAAATCCAAGTGAGCGTCAAATTTCAGAGTGATAAACGACAAGATCTTCACACACAGGAGTTGAACCACAAATGAAACTCGTTTCATCATCTAATGAAAAGTGCGGTTTTGATTATGATTTGATTGGTTGTTTCGGGCCACCCTGATCTCGTTGAATTCTCGTTCTAAACAAAATATGCCCAGAGTCCCAGATGCACACAAAACGGAAAAAAAAATAGAAATAAAATTAATATTTTGTACGATATAACCTTACAAAACGGTTGTACGGCCGTACACCGACGAAAAAGGAAAAAACCTTACAAATTACGGGTAAACCGTACAAGCTGACACCTATGTAGTTCCTGTGTTTCCTACATATATGAAAACCTTTTCTTCATATGTAACCCTGCACAGTCGGCGATTGTTTCTTACACAAATTCCATGTGCAACTGAAATCTGGTTTTTACTTGCATATGCGGTGCATCATTCACCATCAATAATGGCATCATCGTAGCAGTGCTGACCAGTGCAATGAAACTCTGCTGTAGGAAGCAGTCGCAATACACTTAGTGTAAAATAAAGTAAAGAGTTCTAATACGAGTCCGAATGTCTTCCACATGCTTCTTGAAACGCAAGGGGACACCCCGAAGCAGTCGAAAAACTTAAGAAAAAAAAATTGTTAGTAGGTAAAACTGTGAAATGACCATCAGTTTGTGTTTGCATGCTGACCAGTAACATGACCTATATGTCATCTCGTGGAGTCAGTTTCAGAGATGTCTAAGGTCAGAGGGTAGAACGTTGCATTATTATGACTTGTTTCATAACTTTATTAAAATGAATGAAAACGAACATATTTGCAATACTTTTCTCTCAATTAATCCAACGTTCCTAAATTTAAGTTAATTTTACCTGTGTGTTCAATTTCCCTAAAATAACGGAAATTTTTCACGCAACTTTGCCACATTGCATATTGTATAAGCAATTGCAAACTATCAGTAGTTATGTTTTTCGTATACAGTTCATTTCATTTTATTGAGAAAAATTATGCATGATGATATCTAGTAGAGAAGAAGTTACACAAATATTTATATTTGTGTTATGGTTCTACTCTGTAATTTTGTGTTTTAAGAAGGATTTTATGTTTAAAGAAACATAATTTTTGACGTTTTTCTCACTGGTTATCCTGGTTATTTTTAAAATACCCTGTATGTCTTAGGTATTGTTAAAATATTAGGTAT
>JAECUM010067349.1:0-13916 GCA_016617855.1 Megalonaias nervosa
ACAGGATGTAGGAACCATATAATCACCACACACAAGAGAGAGGCAAAAAATAAGCATGTGATTTTAAAGTGATTTTCACGAGAAACTATTATTTTATGTGCATCCTTGTCATGCAACGAACCAACAATTTCCATTGTATGCCTTGCGTTGTTCCGATACTGTCAGCGTTCGATTGAAAAAGGAGTCCATGTCAAAAAAATTAAAATAGATCCGAAACAAACAAAATTATCATTTGGACCACATTTACAACCAACCGATGATAACAGTTGTTATCGAACCAGTGGAGCCTTTATCATCTAAAGATGAGCTAGCGTTTACTTGTAAGATAAAACGTAATTTTGTGAGCTGAAAACATACAGCTGGCTACGTTTTCAAAAAGAAGTTGAGTGAAGAATGTGACAGTGAAGATGCCTTTATGTTTTGCCATATATGTACAGAGGCAAAAAAACCCTCCTTGACAAAATGTGCAAAAAACTATAACTTTCAGAACAGTACAGTGGCAAGGCATGCTGGGTTGCCAGAACACACACTGCTGATTGAAGATCCACAACACCAGGAAGATTTGAATGCAGTTTTACAAAAACAATCTTCCAAACAAGACATAGCAGTGAAAGTGCTACTTGAGTGTGTACATTGGCTGAGTGTGGAAGACATCCTTTCTTTAATATACAAATCTCTTCTTAATTTAATACATGACTTAATGGCTGAAGAAATTAATGGCATTTTGAAGAATTCTACCATTCAGTATGACATGGCTACTATCTGTTCAAAGTTACTGGAGAGCCTATCAAATGCTGTTGAGGAAAGTCTTATGCATGACCTGCAAAATTCATCATTTGTGACAGCAATGGCAGATGAAAGCACTGACATAGCCAACAATAAACGCCTTGTCATATATGCTCAGATTATTACTGACAATATGAAACCATCAACAAGGTTTTTCAGAAATACAGAATGTTCAGATGCTTCTGGCAAGGGAATTGCCATATTGCCTTTAGTCACATTATATAACTAATATTTTTGTTGTGTATTTAAACAATATATTTATTTTGTTAAAAAACTACTGACGACTGACCATTGGCTTGAATAGGACTCGTAGGTTTGGATTCTGACTCGTTGATTTTTGCCTTGATGAGACAAATGACTTTCATGAAGTCATTTGTATATAGACCACTGCACAGGCTTTTGTAATAGCACAGGAACACATGTTATGTGAACTATCTCCCAAACTTTATATCCCCTTGATGTTATATACTTTACAATACATCCTGAGACAAATTATTTCTAAAGCTAAAGGCACAAATAATATGCAGTTACTTGCTCACAACCAAGTCATTAAAGATGCCGATGATAATAAACCTACCAGGTGATATATATGGCTTCAAGAGTGGCAAGAAACCTAGACTTTCAGATGCAAGATCACCTCAGTAATAATATGCATCAATTCTGTTTATTTCCGAAACAGATAGAAGCATACATTCCAAGTTTGATCAAAATCAGACCAGAATATGGCTTCCAGAGATGGAACAAGTTCATCCAAACCAGATGCAAGAATGCTTCATTATTATTATTATTATTATTATTATTATTATTATTATTATGCATGGATCTCTCTCATTATCAAACTCGTCCAAGATTTCAATTATATAAGCCAATATTTCAAGTTTGCATCCGAAATATGGGTTCCAAAAGATAAGATACTCAGCCAAGTATATAGTCGGATCACAATCAGCTCCGAAATCTAACTGGAGTGGTAACAAGGTCAGACAATCACATGCACACAGCTTGCTCATTATCAAACACAGCCCAGACCTTGATGAAATTATTAATTACACTGTCTATTGACAGGGTGCACAGGATTTTAACAACCTCCTAATTTTCATATTTCTTGAGGCATCAGGTGAAAAAAGTACAAAAGCTAGGAGGGTGGTAAAATCAAGTACAATCTGTCAGAAGTCAGTATCAAATTTATTACCCCTTACGGGCTTTATTTCTAGTTTGACTGGGCAAAGCCCAGCAAGTTCCTCATTTTAAAAAATTTCTGTAGATGAAGATTATCTTTCGGGCACACAATCAACACCTGGTTTGATTAAGCAAAGCCCGATTTAAATTTTTATTTAAGTTAATTTAAATTTACCTCGTGATTCCCAATACACAGTCCATCTTGCTTACTGATGTGGACTGGAATATTAAGGACTTTAATCTTCTACACAATGACAGCAAGAATAACCAAATGACAAAAAAACGGTTATATTCATATTATTTCGATGGTTTTACATAAAATATTTTTAAAACATATCATAAAAACTCTTTTTATTAATCAACAAATGTGTTATTTTCGATCTGCTGCTATTGTCCTAGGAATGTTCTTAACAATTAGACTGTTGTCTTCGATTTTTGTATTGCTCATCATCCTATTGTATATAGTTTCTGACAGTTCCATTTCGAGGGCATTTTTTATGATTCTATAATGTTTTCCATACTCACTTCCTGCTGCAGCAATTGCGCAGTGACAATACAACAGAATACTTATATTTGCTTCAATTATGCTGAACATGTTTGAAATATGATGAATATTTAAACAAATATATCCAAAAGTCAATTCATAAAGACTGAATCAAGAGAGAGAGAAATTTCTCTGGTGGGGGGGGGGATGATAAAAACTTGTATATTAATTTTGATCAAATCCAGATAAGAATACCAGCTTCAAGTGGGATTTGTTGTTATTGTTGTTGAGTTTAACACCATTTTTCAGGACAAGATAGGCTATACATGGCAGCCAGTATAAATGGTAGAGGAAGAGCCTGGGAAAACCCTGGAAAGAACCACAGACCCACGAGACGCTACCGGCAAGCTTTTTTACATACCCACATTGGCCGAACCCGAGACTCGAACCCACGCAGACAGAGTTGAGATGGGAGTGATCCATAATGGTGAGCGCTTTAGACCACTCGGGGCCTCTCAAGAGGGTTTACAAGTACGGCCAATCAAACTAAAACTCACGTCATTAATATGTGTGCAACTCACTCATTAATGAACTTGCCTATGATCTTGGTAAGGTAAGCTTTTATTCCAAGTCAAATCAAAATTGGATCAGAAATATGTCCCCCAGAGAAGAAACAATAACAGCCGATCATATTCAATTCTACCTACTGAATATGCTTTTTATTTCGTTCATCCAAGGGCTTGATAATTTAGCATATATACCAAATCTGATCAAACTGAATAAAAAATGTGTATGGCGTTCAGAGTGGTAACAACGTTAGTCAATCTTGTGCAATAGCACCTCACTAATATGCATGGCTCTTGCTCATTAACAGATCTATTGTTATTTTGATAACATAAACCCATATTCCAAGTTTGAAATTGGATCAGAAACATGGACTCCACCTCTTTATTATGGTACAATGACAAAAAACATTGGACAATTGTAAACGAGCTCCATCAGCATATATACAATCTGCCTCAATTAGTGGCAATCAATTTAGTTGATAAAAGTGTCAATGCTTAGTGGATATGCAATATGTAATCCCATTAATGGGGGTTTAACTTTCTTCAACATTACAAGTCCTGTTTGCCTATGAAAACAGTACTGACAATATACAGCCTTTCAAGTTGGTACAAGAATCAATACACAGACAAGGCAATGATGATATTAGATGAGCTTGGGTCCATTATGCAAGAGGTTTATTACATAGAGAGAGAGATGTATGGCTGAAAATGGATAAATGCAAGTCAATTTTCTGCACAATACTTGGTGGTGCCACCTTTTATTATCTCGCATAATAGGACAACATCACTTCATTAAACAATCCAATGTATGTTCCACATTTTACTTTGCAAATTCCATTCTCAGTCACCATCCTAAAATTACTTCAAGCATACGTTAAAAAATGATTAAACATTGATGCATTATTTCATGAAAATTTTGGCAATTGTTTTTCAACTTGGGGAAAACATAGTTTGTTCAGATGTACACACAAGTCAGGCTTAAAGGTATGAAGGTTTGTATCTGTCCCTTATTAAGTTGTCTGCCTTATCTGGTTGTCAATTCTAAACAGACAGTCCTAGCCTGAGCTTCGTCTACAACTGACTTATCACTGGCTTTCGAGTACAGAACACCCAGCGTTCTCTGGGACTTAGAACAGGCCCAATGCACTATACCCTGTCACAAGGGACAACTAAAGGTGACAGGAGCTTGGTTTTGCAGTGGATAGCATCCTATTGTCAGATTGGTCTGAAGTGTCCTTGGACAAGGCAATTTACTCCAAATACCCTACCACTAAATGACCTACTGGTGTTGATGTGCCATAAAAATAATTACCTAAAAGTAATTACCAACCAACCAACAAAAGAGATAACCATATTCACCAGCAAAGGTTCCGATTATGCAGATATGGCTAACGTATTAGACTATCAAATATAAGGAAAATGTAAATACTAAAATTTGCAAAGATAAATAATGCTGAACACTCCTACCCAAATAGAAGTATTCATATGATATTTCACAAGTGAATGAAAAGGATATACTACTACACTCTCAAGATGAATTACCTCATTCAAACCCACAGTGGTGTAAAATCATTCATTTACTACAGTAGAAATGGCTCTGAATGCCATGCTGAGAAGATGACCTGCTGAAATTATGTTCTGTTCAACATTAGAGGGCTCATCTTAACTACACAGCTTGATATACAAACCTATCAGTGTCATCCCCAACATTGGAGAGATAGTAGCCACTATAGGACAATGGATTAAGTTAATGATACCTGAAATGCCCCCTATCTAGATTTTGGAAATTTTAGACCCATATGAACTGATCCAAACCGTTCAACCATCACAAGATTCCAGTCATTTTTGCTTTAACTGTTCTTACTGTGGTCCCATACTTGAAAATTAAGATTCTGTATTAAGCAACTTTTCTCATAAGCTGTTGCATTAAGTCCTCAAGCTAAATGGGTCGTTCAGTTAAATAAGTATCAATAAATAGAAGGCTGCAGTGACCTTCTTTTTACTTGAAAGTGCACACATACCTTATATTTCTTACATATAGGCAGGGTTAATATTTACAATCTTCAGAATGTAGGTCGTATTGACCAAAATGTCCTGCTTGGAATTCTTGTAAGCTTTAAGCGTTGTTTATGGTTATTGCTCAAGTTCTCTTCAATTGATCAACATACTAAGCCAACTGTAACAAGAGGGGATAAAATCTTAACTGTCATGGTCAGGAATCAAACCAGGTAACTGTTTCACAGTTAGGCAGACATATTATTAGTACACCTCTCCCTCAATAACTCGTGCACAACAGGATACAAAAATAGACTACACTATAAGTGAGAGCACAGGTTACTGAGGGACCTAAAAACAATTAAGGAAACACCATCCCCACTAGACACTGAGAAAACCTGGGGATGGAGATGACAGTTCTGTTTAATGACTAAATACATGTTTTATAACTGTGCTGGGAATAATTGTCAATAAAGAGCTTTTTCTAAGACAGTTGTTTGCTTTTTGTATGAATTATGTTTATTTTCAAGACACCAAACCTGTGAAGGACACCTAACATTTTGGACGAGGTTTCAACAACTGTTATACATTCATGAAAACACTGTGTACTAAGTCACTGCTTTTTGCTCTTGATTCACAACAAAACAAGATACCTTTTATAAAAAATGTTGAAACATCTGGTCTAGATAATTGTGATGTTTACATCGATTATGTCATCATCTATAACTACACTTGGAAAGATCGCTTGGAAACAATTCAGAAATTTTTTAATAGAGTCAGTGATGTTAATTTGACGATTAATTTATCCAAAAGTGAGTTTTGCTGTGTGTATTTAGGAATGTTAAGCCTTTCAAATAAATGTAAACCACAAGCACAGAAGATAAAATATACAATGTAAAGTGTCAATATTCTGTTAAAATGTATATAAAATAACAGATAATGGTAACATTATTGGAAGTTTTAGTATACACCACATCCCCTTAAAAACCCCAATATTTTCTTGAGTGTATGTCCTTATACAGTTTTATCTTGCAGTTTACGTCAAAACACTTGTCTCAGTGATCAACACATTCAACAATATATTCAATGGACATTGGCATGGGTTATAATGCATTGCAGCTGAGGTTAACCGATCAACAGTCATTGTACACAAGATACATATTTGTGTTTGATACACGATCAGCACCATGCCATCTCATCTCTTCGATCTGTTATATACAAGAGATGCCATTCTATAACAGTAGGCTTGACCTTTTTAAGTTTGTGACAGTTTCATTCTATTTATCTTGCCGAATGTGACAAAGATGCTGATTTATACAAATATTTTAAGTTAGTAGATGGAACCTTCAATTCTGAGGTGGATGTCTGCAGTAGATTTGGCTGCTTTATCTGCCCTTTCATTACCCTTTATACCAATGTGACTAGGGATACAACACTACAGGAAATGTTTCCCAGATTCTCTGAGAAGATTACATTTCTGTAATATCAGGGATATTAATGGATTTTCAGATCTTGCATCCTACCAAGATTTTGATGTGGAAAGGGAATCTAAGAAGATGATGAATTTTGTTGTTGTTGAGAGGTTTCAACATACCGTATATACTCGCGTATAAGCCAGTTCGCTAATAAGCCGACCCACCAACTTGACTAGATAAAAATAGGAAAAATTGCATGACCCGTGCGTAAGCCGAGCCATAAGTTCATGACCACATCAGAAAATGCACAAAGTGAGTTCTAAATACCGGTACATTTGTTCAGGCAAATCACGTTACTAAAATAAATGTTATCTTCAAACTTAACGAAAATGAAAGTAAGAAATCTAACTTATATATTGACATAAAAACAATTTATCTTCAATGCTAAATATTAATTGAAATAATAACGTCCTCATACTAAAATCCTGAATTATAAAAGTTTTATCACATTCAGAACCCTTCAAAATCTGTCTCGGTATCAGAATTGCTGAACAGTTCATAAAACTCGGCTTCTGTTATGGGCGTGCTGTCATCGTATACGTCGTCATTGTCATCAGTGTCATCCGACGAGCCTTCTTGGTTTTTGGTATTTCTTCCAATGCTGCGTTTCTTTTCTGCCATTCCCGTACTTGCTTCTCGTTCACACAAAATTCGCGTGCTGCAGCACAGTTGTTATTTGCTTCTGCATATTCAATAACTTTAAGTTTGAATGCTGCATCATAAGCAGAAATCTTTCTTTTACTTCCAACACTATTCATTTTATCTGATTGAATATAAACTTCAGGAAAGATTAAACTGAAATAATTTTTGATTGTGGTAGTATCCTATTTATACCTTATCCTGTAATTTTTCCCATGGGTGGTTGGTTATTAATTTGTGTTGGATAATTAATGATCATTGTTTTTGTTTTTTTTATCGGTTTTTTAAACTGCCGATAGCGTGATTCAATTGACCAAAATATGATTGGTTTTCAGCATGGATATTGTTCAAGTATTGTGACAGTTACAACTTTGAGCAGAAACCATGTCCACTACCTTATCTCATTAAACAATACATCTAAGAGTCGGTATGTATTAGTAAATTCAGTGGCATTGTGCTACAAAATCCCTGAGGCATTTACCAAAGATTAAGCGTATTGGTAGGTATTGTACAACTATCTACAACTAACAAACCACTTTGCTATACAAACAACTAAACAACAGTAGAAGATAAACTGTGGCTGCCTTTTACTTCTAAAACACCTATCAAAGAAATACCTCAAATTATATTTTTAACAATTAATCACGCCGACTCGTATATGCTACTTGCTTGTTATTTACCCTTCCTAGGCGCGTGTGCATCAAAGCCCTATGAAGCCTCTCGCTATGGTTACTGTAAAACTATCGTACGTGTACATGTACATGACCCTCCACACCAAAATGGTTGTGTCGTAAATACCTTCAGTAACGTAATTCTTAGATCTTTTTATTTACCATAGTTTATTTTCATATTAACACTGAAATAAGCTAGCGTGCATTTGTACGGTACTGCAGAGTTTAATGATTACTGATTAGTTGAGGGTTAAATACTTCATTGAGAGATTACTAATATGGAGGTTCTTTTGGAAAATACACGTACCACCGTGGTTCAAATAACATGTATGGCTGCATTTTCTGGTGGGTGGACATCTGTCAAATAGACGTCAAGTATGGTAATACATATTTTTCATTCCTTATCCTACCAGTAAAGTTAGAAAAAATACTTGCTTCACTTCAAGACAGCACGTATCAAACGAGCCATGTGGCATCATTAGGCATGTGATCTCATCTTCGGCGATCGACAGTAACAATAAATACCGGTAATCGAGAAGAAAAGCTCTAACATTTTCAGACTTACACCTTGGCCCGCAGATAAGCCGACCCCCCCCCCCCTTCTGCAAGGCTTTATTTTGTTCCTAAATTCTTCTGGTTATACGCGAGTATATATGGTAATTCAGCAAAGAGTGAGGATTTATATGGTAACTAGCTTGTTATGGTGCCATGGGGTGGTGCAATGGCAGCTCCATCTCACTCTCCATCTTTCAATCTGTATGTTCAATCTGTGTGTATGCAATGATGTATGGCTATGACAGCAGGATCCTATTTCAATGAATTTACTCTGAAAAAGGAGAGAATCTGTTGACAAATTTTGGGGGCACTTTTTCATTTGTAGTTCATTTTTCATTAGATATCCTACTCCTAACTGACACATTGTCACACTGACTAATTGACTTGTCTACTTCAATGGCAGCTTGGGTAGCTGCTAGCACAGGCTTTGGTAGTATCAAGATTATAGCTGCTATCACAGGCTTTGATTCCATCAAGACTATATTTGGTTTGAACTTGTGGGCATATAATGTCTATTGGCTTACGGACAGAATTTGTGGAAGGTTTCTTCTACACATTAACTGATATTGCATAGGATTTGCCAGCTTTGTTAAGTGACACTGTTACTTCCACAAATTTTCTGGCCTCTGGAAAGCCGATGCCTTTCTCCTGTTTCATGCATTTCATTTGATATCCTCATTTAATTTAGAAGTTTCTACAATACGAGAAATGCTCTTCCTGGCAAATTACACAAGACATTTTCTCCAAGCAGTGTGATCCATCATGACTCTCCTGCCCACATCTGGGACAAACTGTTTTCGAATTGCAGCCATATCCGTGATAGCCATATTTCTGGCAGTTGAAACAGTACAAAAGATTTGGAATGAAAGAGTCGACAGGGATAATTAAGAACCGAAATGTCATCAATGTAGGCAATGAAGCACCGTTGAAAATCAGTATGTAAGTGATTGTGGGAATCACTTTGCAGTTAAAGTAAATGTTAATTCATTTCATATGTGCAGCATTCTGAGAGCAAGATGATTTTTCAGCATCGCAGCCTTACTGCAGGCATCCAGATCCCTCAGATTGAACAACACCTCTTGACATGTTGAAAGATATCTGTGGAAATAGATTGGGTTCTGAAATAAATCGATTATTAGAGTGTGCTCTCGTTCCTACACTCTACAAGCAGATGACCCAAACTAAGCTTTTTACACTTCTTCTATTTCCAGTCAAGCCTTAGGTTTTGGTTCTCATCACTGATTCTTTGATGAGAAATGCCGGCCAATTTCACTGTTTCAGGCAAGTTTTCTCATCTGAACACTGACCACACCCAGGTCTTAAACTAAAAGTTGACGTTTTGGTTGATTTTGCTATAACTTCATATTTTTTCATCACCTGCGCTCCATTTTGAAGATCAACAAGGTGACAGCACATATAATGCATTTCTCACCTCAGGAATACTCATGCAAAGAAGAAACTTTTCTCAATTGACTCTTGCCATCTCCATTGTAAGGTTTGGCAACAATACCCTATTGATTAATCACCAAAATCACTTTTAAATTGTGCAGAACAGTTACACCAAGCAACTTTAAAAAAGCCACTGAATCTTGGCACAGCTAGCCAACTGATCTGTGCAAACCCTTCTGACCAGCCATCCAGCTGTTGCTCAGGCCAAAGTAGTGTGTTGCACTGAAGCAGCAGCCACTGGCTTCCCCTCTCCTTAACTACCAACATCCTCTCATTCAATGACAGGGGATGCAACTGGCTGCAATTTGGATACCTCCACTCTGTTACCCCTTATGATATGCAGCATGGATGCATCCGGTCTATTCTAAAACCATTAACCAGCAGGGGGATTGTATGGCACAGTCTCATGCAGCCACAGGAGTCTAGCTGAAGAACCCTCACCCATACTTCCTTTGCAGTGCATTATTAGTCTATTTTATGTCCCATACCTGTAGCCAGCAGTAGTTCCTATCATGTCCCTTTTCAGTTAGGGACTACAACAGGATCACAGTATATACTCAGGTATAAGCCAGATCCAATTGCAAACTGCACTGATCTAGATCATATAATGGGCACGCAGATTTGGGTATACAGAGTTCATTAAGACTACTCTGTAGAACAAGCTCCAGTGACCCTAATCTGATGGCACATTATGCAATGAAAGATCAGAGTCTATGCTGTTTGCAGCTTGACAAGACTTGTACACAAGTATATAGTACTGTATACTGAAATCAGTCCCATACAAGATGAAAAATATACGATCTGAGACTATTAGGGGATTATGCCAATCTTCACAGTCAGGTACATTATACAGTTTGGGGGTGGGGGATAGGGAGTATAAAAGCACATTATTGGGGTGTGTGATTTGGATTTTTAATTTAGCTTTAACAATTTTTCAGTCATATCGCTATGATGTCTGCAGTGTGGCAGTTTTTATAGTGATGTCTAGTACTGGAGCATCATGCCACTGACTTGTAGCATTATTTCCCACCCAGTCACATTATCTTGACACCAGGCTGACCAGTCCTAACTCTAACCTCTTAATGCTGAGCGCCTAGCGAGGCAGCTGTTAGTACCATTTTTATAAGCCTTTGATATGCCTCGGCCGGGGTTTGAACCCTTGACCTTCCACATCTGAGGCGGATGCTCTAGGCCATGGGAGCGGTCTGGCACATTATTAGCTATATTATGCTAAGGAAATGGGAACTAAGGACACACCAAGGCAGCCAAACCTGGCTGGCTGGCCTGAGCATGTATCAGACTGGTGACCTTTATATTACGAATCCAAAGCTCCACTGAGTTACACCAACCTGTTTACATAATTAAACCTAGATCCTTCCCTAAAAGATTATGTAACACCTTTAATCTTTGGAAAACATTCCAAACTGAAGGAAAAGAAAACGACTGATCACATGGATTAGGGTTACCACATCAGAACTTTCAAAAAAAAGGGGACACTCCAGAGAGTTTCCACTGATCCTTCCCACCCCATATCTGATATTTCAACTTTTGTGCTGGTACAACCCAACATAAATATCCATATATCAAATATTAGGGTGGGGAGGGAAAGAGGAAACTTTGACTATCCAGTGAGTGTGTGTATCTGTATCAGTATCTACCAACTCACATTGTATTAATGTGTTATATATATATTCCCGCCTAATAATTTATGTCGACCAGCTGCCAGTTCCGACCCATACTTTGACCAGCAATTAGTTGATCTTGCCGCCAGGTTTAAAATTTTTCTGCCTAATCATTTATGTCGGCAAGCAGCCAGTTCCGACCTGTACTTTATTCAACAATTAGTTGATCTTGCCGCCAGGCTTATATGTCGCTGTTGGATAAAAGGAAACAGGCTTTTGTTTGGTCCTATAAAGTTGGCCTCTCGCGGCAACTTAAATTAAAGCAATGAAATCTGATCGAATCTTGCATTTTCCAAAGCGATCGGTGATTAAAACAAGTTTATTGTGCTGTGAAAGTTTCCTTTTTAACTTTATTTATATTTATGATGGCTACCAACCGCAGTGTAAAACACAGATTAAACTTACAGTCTCTGGAAACTAAATATCTGGCTGTTAAGGAAGTTGAGGGTGGGGCATCTTGCAAAGATGTCTGTGAAAAATTTTCTCTTAAACATAACACCCTGCCAGGATTGATGAAAGCTGCTCAGTCTAAATGAAAGAATACTTTGAAGGTAACTGCGCTCCCCAAAGGAAGAAGCAGAAGACTGGTAAATTTGAAGACGTGGAGGAGGCCACAGCAAAATGGTTCAATGAAACCCGCATTGCACATTCCATCTTATCCATAGATCGTGATATGATCATCAAAGCGAAAGAATTTGTGAAAAACTTAGTGTGGAGAACTTCGCTGCAACAAGTGGTTGGTTCAGTCGCTTTAAAGTTCGTCATAACATCGGATACAAAAGGATTTGTGGAGAAGCCAACTCACATCACAGCTTGATGGATGGAAAGCCTAACTTAAAGATATATTGCAGAATTATAAGTCTGAGGATATATACAATGCGGACGAAACAGCTTTATTCTTTAAGTGTACTGCAGACAAGACATACTGCATCAAAGGTCAACCATGTGTTGGTGGGAAACAACCTAAAGACCGAATCTCTGTTCTAGTCACATCGAACATGATTGGCAATGATAAATGCCACTTCTAGTCATTGCCAAGTCTAATAAGCCTCGCTGTTTTAAAAATGTGCACCATATTCCTGTGGATTATTATGCGAACACAAAAGCTTGGATGAAGTCGGACATTTTTATGGAGTGGATAAGGAAACTCGACTGAAAAATGAAAGTGGAAGGAAGAAAAATTGCCTTGCTTGTGGATAATTGTTCTGCGCACCTACGTGGACGATCTCCAACACATCCAACTAATTTTTCTTCCGCCCAATACCACCTCACTCATGCAGCCGATGGATCAAGGAATCATCCAGAATCTAAAACTACATTATCGAAAACGTCTCGCCCACAAAGAGCTGGCTGCGATTGATCAGCAAGAAGAATTTAAGGAAGATTTGCTTGGGGCTCTGTACAATTTGAGGAAAGCTTGGGGATTAGTGAAGCCAGAGACCATACAGAACTGCTTTATGCACGCTTTCTTTCCCGAAAACGAGGAATTTCATGGATTCTCCCCAACAGATATCTCATATAGTCTTGAGGAAGATGACTTATATGAAGGTATTGGAATTCCGATGGATGAGTTTGTTCAGATGGCTATTGAAACAGATGACAAGGAACAATGCTGAGCAGCTCTAGCAGATGATGACATTATTGCTGCCATCAAAATGGATTACGTTTCAGAAGACGGCATGGAAGACAACATAATTGATACTGATGCTAATGATGAATCGGAAACACTAACTTTGCCATGTGTTTCATGCAGAGAGGCCTTTTCAATGTGCGATGGTTTGACAAGATTTTTTGCGCAATCAAACTCACTGGTAATATCAGAAGAAGCGCATGGTCACTTGGAAAAGTTGCAGCATCTTCTCCAGAGAGAACAACTATCAAGGCTCAAACAAAAGAAGCTTGCATGAAGTTCAGAAATGCATGTACTCTCGCTATCTCCCATGCCCACTTGTTGTGCTCATAACATTTAGTTTTAATTAATTTAAATTTAAATTAAATTTTATTGTAATTTTATGCATTGATTATGCTATAGGTAATAATCGCAATTAAATGTATATGTATTTGTCATTACAATCTTTTACTGCTACATGTATTTATATTTTGAGAGAATCCATAACTTGTTATCTCCAGGATGTATTTTAAATGTATACCACTTGAGTTACATAGCCTCAATAAGATGGGAACAGACTGACCAAAATCTAGGCCAATTTAAGTACATTTCCTTGAAGCATGTAAAGAACAACTATGCAACCATGTGCTAATGCCGACATTGAATATCGTAGTGAATGTTTTTCATATCAGGATGTGACTGATGCAATATTTTATTGTGGATTGTATGACACAAAGGTAACCAAAATGTAATTTGTCAATATACAAGTGTTTTTCACACTGGTTTTGGCTTGATGCACTCAAAATTTCCATTGTTTATTTTCTCAAAG
>JAECUM010067350.1:0-12704 GCA_016617855.1 Megalonaias nervosa
TATTTTATCATACCCGTGCCTGCGTTCACAGATATTACACATGTGACCTGGTTCTCTCGATATAGTAAATCTATTTCCGGTAACGTTAATAACGTCGATGAGCTGATCGGGTTTGCCAGTTAACGCAGTGGATATCTTAACGATGTCTGCGGGAGGAATTTCATCGCAGATGACATCAATAGATACTTTAGTATTCTTGCGATTAGGTTTGCTTGGAACTACTTCTGCGGTATACTCAACGCGATCAGGTTGAATACAAACAGGGCAGACTAGCAACGCAGAGGCTAGGAAACTCTGTTCCCGGAGAATTAATTTTTTGCATAGCGTTTCTTTGCCCGGTTTGTAAGATCGAGTGTTATTTAACTTAATGCTATGAAGACCAGCTTGTCGATCGACTTTCCAAACGAGATACTTATCGTCGTATGCACGATTCGTTAAATCTCGTTGTTGATCAAATGTCACTAACGCTGATTTACAAAGTACGTGATAGCCGCTGTTAGTTTCGAACAAGAATACCAGATCGCGATCGCAATTACATAATTCGGAGAAATAATCGATAATTTTGCTAGTATCGATTAGTTCGTCGTTTGGATTTTTTTCGCACACATATTTAGTGTCTAGGTCGAACACAGGATATCTGAGTCTGAATTTGGGAATTATTTCTGTTACCGAGGATTCGTTGATAAAATTATTAACGAACCCGTCAAATTCATCATCGTCCGAGAACACGTAGAATTTATTAAAATGTTGAATGATTATTCCCCGCTTGTAAATATTAGAAGCATTGCTTCTAGGTTCTACTTCAGAAATTTTGTTTCTAGAGACGTTGTCAGAAGCGATGCTTCTAGAGACGTTGTCTCTAAGACTCTCTATAGCGTCATGTTTTGTAGTATAAACGAATGATGTGGTATGTTCTGTCATAGCTATGATTATAATATATACAGAATATACATCTAATAAAAAATGATTAAAATATTTTTATTATATAATAATGCCATTTCAGACAGGACCTAATAATTGTCGTTGGATAGTTCAAGGATCGACTAAGACGTGCGGAAAGTCGTGCATGGGAGAATACTGCGGCCATCATAGCCACATGATCAGAACTGGATCGAAAGGAAATAGACCGTGTTTGCGATGCGGTAATGGAGTGCGGGGAGAGATACAGATTTGTACAGCGTGTGGTGGTAACAGGTACAGAGTAATGTTACTTTATTATAATAAGAGGAAACTGAAATATATGCCTCATAAAGACGCTCCACCAACAGCAGAGGAATATGTAAATAAATATCTGTTAAGAGACAACGTCTCTAGAGACATTGTCTCTAGAAACGAAGTTTCTAACGAAGTTTCTAACGAAGTTTCTATCGCTGATTCTAAAGACGTTGTCAGAAGCGATGCTTCTAAAGATGACCCTGTGGTACATTCTTAACATGATGTGGATTTACAACATTTCATTTATTTTATTATAAGAAATGTGGTGAATCCACATATCATGATAGTTGATAACATGATGTGGATTTACAACATTATTATTATAAGAAATGTGGAGATTCGCCAGCCTCATTTTCGATTATTGTGGTTAATCTGCAGCCTCGTTTTCGATATGCAGATTTACAACATGTCATTTATTTTATTATAGGAAATGTGGTGAATCTGCACATCCTGAAATATCATGTGGACTTTATGCAGTATGTTGATGATATTATTTTTATTAATCTGATGAATGATAGTATTTTGTTGTACATTTTTTTCTTAGTCTCTCGATGTAATCCTGAGGAGTGCATTTTAATTTTTTACAGATCTCTTTTATTCGCTTTACTTCGTCTTTTATTTTGTATTCTTCCGATGATTGTTTTTCTTTCTGGTATCGTTGATTTATTATTTTTTGATCTTCTTCGATATTGATCACTGCAGGAAATACTTTAAAGTAATTATGTAAATATTCACGAGCGGTTGGAGGAATGTCTCTGATAAAACCTCGCCGTGGAATTCTATGCTGATAATAATACATTAATGCGCTGTATTTGTTACCGCCACATTTGGCGCATATAACAGCACGAGATGCTAATCCGCATTTGAGACAGATTTGCAAACCAGAAGATTTTTTTAATGATCGATTATGCTGGGCGCAATATTCTCCGCGACATGGTCTATTACAAAGTGAAGAAGTCTTTAACAACCAGACACAATTATTCATTATAATATTTTATGTTTTATTATTTAATTGTAGAAAAACTCCTTGTATCTTGTTTATGTATCGATGAGTCAACGATAAATGACATAAGCAGCAGGGAGGGTGTATGTATTTTGGACAATAATATTTGTCTGAAATTGAAAAATAATAATTATCTTACAAATTGTCCAAGGAAAATATTTTGTAAGCAAAAAAATATGTTTCGTTTTAAGCAAACATGTGTGAATTCCAACCTGTAGGGTTCACCCTTCCTGCTGCTGGAGGAGAACTTTGGAGTTTAACGAAAACAACAAAGACACTCGAATACTTAAATCAAAGTCTGAGTGGACAAGGTTGGTTACGAAGTACATGAATACCTCGGATTAACTTAACCCTGATCCTTTTTCTTTAAATTTCTCTACTCATCCTAATGATACTTAGAAAAACATAAATAACAAAAACTTGGTGATTTTATCAACTTTCTGATGTGGAGGCAAATTTTGAGCAGATGTAATAGTTATTAATGTTTCTTTCTGTTGCTTACAATTTTATTGATGTAAAATACGAAGAATGACAACGTATTGTAAATACATAGGTTTCCAAAAGCAAGATAAAATACCTCACGATGTTAATCATCTTAACCCATCTTTGTTTTTCTTAACATTTGGAACATTTACCTAGTTTTCTTCAAGTTTATCTCCACGTGGATCGCTTTGCTTATTGTGAAGTTACATGTCATGCTTTTTGCTAATCTTGGATTAGTCATCACTACTGTTTTGTTCACCTTTCATTTATATGGTAAGAGAATGTGGAAAGTTAACTAAATATTATTTAAAATTGTTCAATGATTTAGTCATATTTCAATGTAGTGAATAATAATTTGAAATAGTATGAGACAATTAAAAGGATGGATTTCAAGACATGTCCTAGATATGAAATAAAATTTAAACATTAAACACTTTACAGGACAGTCCCTTAAAACCTTGTCAGAGATAATATTGCAAGTAAACCAGTTAGAAATGGAGCGATTGAGATACATCAAGATGACACTTAAATTGATGCAGCAAAGGGTACAAGAGAGGAGGTACCACAATAATGAAAGCTTCAAATTATTTCCAAATTAAAGTGCTAATATTTTATATTCACTTAGAGACACCATTAGATCAGATACTACACTGAAAATGTTATATGTACTAATTATAATTCTATCGGACATGAATAAATATTATACAACCTGAGGGTGTAAGTAAAGATCACTTTCATATTAATCACGTCATCCCATGTATTTCTTTTGACCTATCCGATCCAAATCAAGAAAGGATCAGTTTCCACTGGAAAAGTACGAGATATACGACAACCAATGAAAACAAGCCAAACATTGAGAAAATTCAATAAAGAAAAATTAGAAAAGCACAACAGAAAGGTCGAGTCATTCAAGAAGGCTAGCTTCTTCGTTGCGGAGATTTTGAAAAGTGTTCTCTAAACTATTATATATGCATGGCATGCAACTACTGCAGTTGCAACATAAATGTTGGCAAACGCATAAGTACATCAGCGCGAAAGCAGCTAGCACATATTTAATTTGAAATAATTTCAGCATTTTTATATTTATTTTCTTTAGACCTTTTGAAATTAACATGCTTGAATTGTGCAAAACCTGTACTCATTACGTTAAATGACAAAATTCCAGTGAAGTATCTAATTCATTTGAAGTTATGTAATCATCAGTCAGATCGTTATACGGACTGTCTAGGTTGTTGATAGAATAAATCTGCAAATCAACGATGTTGTAGAAAAGGTTACGATATCTGACAAGGATTTGAAAATTTAGTAGAATTTACAAATATTTCTTGCGACGTCATGATTTATTTCTCATCCATCTTAACCCACTGTGTCTCACTGAATATTGTACCAGTTATCTCACTGTATGTTCCATTCACAATAGCTGTCCTGTTTGCACTCTTCATTTTCTGAGCAAAATGGAGCTAATAATATTTTTGTTTCAATAAATCCCAGAACTTTTCCAAGTTGCGCCTTTATCCATCTCTTCATTATTTAAATTACGAAACATACGGCTTAGGTTGGTGGAGATTTTGAAATGAGAGAATATAAATATCCTTCAGATGACGATGATGATGATGACGACGACGATGATGATACGATTTCAAGACTAACACAGGATCAAGTCCTTAGCTTCTTATGTTGTAAAAGTCCTTTCCCCTCATTAAATTGTATTCAAGGTTTCTCAGCTTCAAGGTGCATCGTGCATGTCATCTCTCTTTTTCGGTTTTAGTTTCTCAGCTCAAGTGTTTTTCAATAAAATAGCTACTGTTAAATTGGATTTGTATCCACAGTTGTACTTTTCATATGCTTGCGTGTCACCAAAGTCTTCCTGTCACTGATCATCAACATAGTGTTCATTTAACCATTCCTTTCGCCTCAGCGTATTTGTTTAAATTTTCCACCTTTTAACTTATTCTCACAATTGATTGATGGTTGTGCAATCAAATGAACTTTAAGAATTGTAGTAAAGGTATCTCTGTCAGTCGGCTCAGATTGAGATGTGTACTCATTTAAGATGGCACAGATCATCCAGAAAATACATTAAACATGATAAGTTCACATACTGTCCAATTCGATTCGGTTACCGCAAATCAAGCATATCGCGAGTCTATGGTAAACGGCACAAAAAGAATTTGCTGAAGAAATATTATGAAGTGACTTGATATCAACTCATTTATTCACATTTCTATAATGGAAAATATCTGATACCGATTCTAAATTCTCAATAAGATAGATTTTCTTTATTTTTCAGAGTCTCACGGATGCTGTAATTCGAGATAATCACATGGTCTTGGCCTTTTTCCAGAGAGGGGTAGTCAGCATGAAATTAGACAGGTAACCCGCCTGAATTATGCATTTTCTTTCGTTCGCTTTATTAGCTAGTGTGAGAAACTGTACGATCTTTGTCGTTGAATGACATTTCACAAACCCGATCAACAGAATAAGGAGAGAATGTGTCATTTTAAATGATGGGATTATCTCATCATACGTCCTTCACGGCGTGTGAGAAAAATTCTGTTTTAAGTGTGTGTGTGTGTGTGTGTGTGTGTGTGTGTGTGTGTGAGATTTGGACTTTGAACGTAGCTTTAAAAACTTTCAGTGATATCGCTACGATGTCTGCAGTGTAGCAGTTTATAGTGATGTCTAGTACTGGAGCATCATGTCCACCCAGTCACATTATCCTGACACCGGGCCGACCAATCCTAACACTAACCTCTTAATGCTGAGCGCCAAGCGAGGCAGCTGTTAGTACCATCTTTATAAGTCTTTAATATGACCGAACCCGCGACCTCCCGCATCTGAGACGGAAGCTCTAACCAACAGGTCACCGGATTGGTCTGTTTTAAGAAATCATAGGCTTTATAATCAATGAGATGAAATTCATCATTCCGCATGTGCAAGGTTGAATGGCTCCACAATGGTCTGATAATGCTCATGCCCATGCTGTTTCAACAACAAAGTGACAGCGGCTCCGATCATTTCTTTAAAAGTATGCACCTGCAGAAGTCGTGGCAATGTTAGCGGTGAAACTTGTGCAGATACGTTTCAGTGCATCTGTGACACTTTCGAAATCTGTGGACGTCAACGGCACGACTTCTTTGTACCTACTGGCAACGTTTACGATGGTTCGTGTGGATTTTGGTTGTGCGTTCGCGTACCAGATCTTGTAGAAGAAACAAAATATCCGCCTATTGATTTTCTTCAAACCACCCAAGTATATCACCGCCGCCATTTAAAAAAAAAAAAACAAAACCTGGGGCTGAATGCTCCATCGATAGAACCAGAGGTTAGTCACGAACATAAACTTCTTTGCAGCTTATCAGATGCTTGTTCCGACGATTACGGCTCGGTCATCACTCATCATAATGCGTTATGTGTTTTCATGTAGCATCACGCACAATATGAACTGAGTTATACAGCAATTGACATTCAGTATGACATTGAGAAACAGGAAAGATTTCATTGCCATTGACTTCTCTGCGGTGGTAAACCCAGACCATCCAAACATAGTGATATGTTTCCAACTCGGTTCGCGCGCTAATCATTGGCTCGGTTGGATCCGGTAAAGCTAATTATAGCCGATCATGCCATGGAACAGTTAAATTGTGTATTATGATGTGATGCCTGGTGCCATAAAAACACAGACGTGACAGTAGTATATGTGATCCAATGATACGCGCACGTGCCTAAAGTCATCCTGGATAAAAACAACATGGTGATGATATTTCGTTCCGCTGACGCGCGTGACCTGGCAAACATTCATTCTATTTGGTGTGCCGTCAAGGTTTTGTGGAATGAGTTTCAAAATATGTCGGTGCAGGACACCCAGGACACACTGTTATCTCACGATTTACTTGGATGATGGGCCGCGCAAGTGTATCTCAGATTTTAACACAAACATATGAAACAATTTAATAATTTTGATCGATATGTACAATGTCTAAATCAGCCAGCGATGTCATAAACTGAATATGGGGACCGACATCACAAAGCGGCCCTCGACCAAATGTTGTGATATATATATATATATATATATATATATATATATATATATATATATATATATAGATATAGATATATATTCGGGCCGAATCCAACTTTCCAAAAAATTTCGGTTTTAAGAAATCTCATGTTTTAGTTATTCACTAGCGTATGTGTATGTGCTAAGTAGATGTATTCCTTTGTAAGACTGCGAATAATCCTACGAATTTCAAAAGCGCACCTGTTTTCTGTCTAAAATTTACGTAATTCCTCAAGACAATTAAATATTTTGTCATTTGTGGAGGATGTGTCTTTTATGTTTACTGGCCCTTTCTGAAAAAAATAATTGCGGTACGTTCAAAAATATTGCGGTTTTCCGAGGTCAAAATTTTTCGTGGTACCCACTTCTAGTTCAGATTATCGTTTAAAGAAACAATAATCACGTGACTAAAGTGAATGCATCTGTCTTCCACTGGCCAATTTTGAAGCATACTCGACTAAAGGTATTCGGTGTCGAGTCAGAGATGAAATATACCAGTACATACATACATACATACATACATACATACATACATACATACATACATACATACATACATACACAAACACACACACATACATACATACACACACACACACACACACACACACACATACATACATACATACATACATACATACATACATACATACATACATATATTGTTACGTGTAGGCTCGCACAAAAGTAACAAAAGAAAGGAGTGAAGCCAACAAGCTTTATAAATTTTAACAAAATAATTTATTTCCCTAGAAAACAAGGTAAAAATATGAAATAGGACTTACGGTTTGTGAATATAATCCAAAAATTAATCCTAGAATTAAAAAATAGAAGTCCTATCACTAAACAGTTCTAATTGAATCCAGGTTCGAATCTCGATGATGTTGCAAAATGGAAGGTGATGACGTTAGATGAGGTCGTTGTAGTGATGGCAACAGTTCCTCGTTGAATCACAATGTTCTGTTTAGAATTCCAAAATAAATTTCCACTAAATGTCTTTGTCCCAGAATTTTTATAAAGAAAAGCACTTGTGTAGTTTTCAAGAGAATGTGAATTATTAAATTCCAAAAAATAGATGAACTTCAAAACAAACTGGCATCAACAATAAAAACACCTTGAGATCTAAAGGTGAAGAATACGACTGCCTAATTTACTAGAAAACGTCTGTTTTAACTCACGATTTTAGATCACGTTGTGGCTCACATGACCGGGCTACGTGATCATTAATTTGAACAGGGCAGTAAAAAAAGCCATTTACACGTAATCCAAAATAACCCTATCTAAGAATCAAATTCTCACGCTGAAAATAAATAAAAAGACAGTCTATTTACAACTCAGCTAACACGTGGGCCGAACATGACCTTGGTAATGACCAATCATTTTCATTCAGTGTTTACAAAATTGGAACCAAGTCCAAGAACTAATTTAGCTAAAAATAAAAATGAAGCAATCATTTGCGTTCTACTCAGGTCAAAACAAAAGACGAAATTTACTGGGAAAATATCAAATCCAGTAAAAAATAGTATCCTTACAATAAAATATAATGAAAAAAAGTATAAAAAAGAATTTAAAACTAACAAACAAGCAATATAATTACATATACGTAACACTTCCCCCCATAAAGAAAAAGAAAGATATATATATGATAAAGCTTTCTTTTTACCATATGTAAATTATACATGAGGTAAAACAAAAATTACATAAGAAAATTCTTATGAATTATACAAAGTGTACATGAAATAATATTTCTATACACGGGAAAGTGCATCTGCAATTAAATTGTCCTTTCCTTTGATGTGCCTGATGTCAAGATTATATTCTTGCAAAAACAAACTCCACCTTAATAATCTTTGATTTTTATTTTTCATCTTGTCGATGAAAGTAAGGGGGTTGTGATCACTAAACACAACAACCGGAGAAGGGACTGAACAAATGTAAACTTCAAAATGCTGTAATGCCAATATTAAAGCCAAACATTCCTTCTCGATTGTTGAGTAATTTCTTTGGTGCTTATTTAATTTCTTAAAGAAATAGCACACTGGATGATCAAGACCATTTCTATCTTCTTGAATCAATACTGCTCCAACCCCAACATCACTTGCATCAACAGATAGTTTAAAAGATTGACTGAAATTTGGAGATGTAAGAACAAGCACATTTTTAAGTATGACTTTTAACCTATCAAAAACCTCTTGACATTTTTCAGTCCAAAGAAACTTGTTTTTCATACTCAACAAGTTTGTCAGGGGTTAAGCAATATTAGAAAATTGGAACAAAATTTCCAATAGTATCCAGCCATACCTCAAAATCGCATCAGTTGCTTTTTACTGACAGGCACAGGGAAATCTGAGATAGCCTTGACCTTAGCATCTATAGGTTTAACTTGTCCGTGTCCCACAATATGTCCTAGAAAACTTACACAAGCACGGCAAAACTCACTTTTAGATAAATTGATTATCAAATTTGCATCAGTGAGTTTGTCAAAGAATTTCCGAATCATGGGTAGATGTTCTTTCCAGGTGTCGTTGTAGATAATGACATCATCGATGTAAGCATCACAATTATGTAGACCAGAGGTAATCATATTCATCAAGCGTTGAAAAGTACATGGGGAACCCTTCATCCCGAACAGCATTACTTTATATTGATAAAGTCCATCTGGAGTCACAAATGCCGAAATTTCCTTTGCTATTTCCGTCAGTGGAATTTGGCAAAATCCTTTCAGAAGGTCAAATTTGGTGACATACTCGGCATTTCCAATTTGATCAATACAGTCATCTATTCTTGGTAATGGAAATGAATCTGTTTTTGTCACACTGTTCACCTTCCTATAATCAGTGCACATACGGAAAGTTTTATCTGGTTTCACAACATGGTGAACTCCACTTACTTTTGCTGGGCTGTATGAAATCTTTCTCCAGTAAATACTGAATTTCCTTTTTCAAGTATTCCTGTTTGAGAGGGTTCATCCTGTATGGGTGTTGTTTCACAGGTTTTGAATCTACAATTTCATCGTCATGAAAAATTTTGTTTGTCCTCGTAGGAATATCTGGAAGCAAGTACTCATATTCAAATAATAACTGTTTCAGTTCATTCCTTTCTTGTTGTTGCAAATGTAAAAGTTTCTGGTCCAGATTTTTCATAATTTCCGAATTCCGAAGGTTTGTTGCTCCAAGATCAACAGAGTCCGATTAAATTTCTTCACTTAAATCCTCAGTTGGTGGGACAGGTACAACTAAATTAATTGCATGATTTACCTGGTTATCTCTCTCACTATACTAGTACTCCATTATTTTAGTTAGGTCAGAGTACTATTATTATAATTTAACTCATTCATTTCTATTTTACTTTGTAAGGGCGGTAAAATCTAATTTGAAGAAACTTTTGAAGAATGAGCAAGAGAGAATGAACTCTATTACAAGACTCAAAACTTCTCTCAAGTAAAGTTCTGTGAAACGATAATTTCACTTTTGACTTGAATTGCTGAGTTCCAAATTCAAGCATAACAAGCTGGAAAATTCCAGGCATAAAATTTGACCCTTGACCACATTGGACAGATTTGGGAAGGCCAAATTGAGTAAAAAAAAAAACTTTATCAAAGCTTTTACTATCGTTTTGGTTTTAATATTCCTCGAAGGAATTGCCTCTGGGAATCGTGTTGACGCACACATAATGGTCAACAAATATTCGTTGCCTGACTTGGTCTTAGGTAATGAACCAACACAATCTACCATAATTCTACTAAATGGTTTGTCAAATGCAGGAATAGGTTGCAGATGAGCCTTAAGTATCTTCTGATTGGGTTTTCCTACCATTTGACAAGTATGACAAGATCTACAGTAATTACAAACATCACTTTTGATTTTTGGCCAATAAAAGTGAGTCAAGATCTTGTGATAAGTTTTATTTATCCCTAAATGACCAGCCATAGGAGTTTCATGGGCCAAACTAAGTATTTCCTGTCTGTAAGATTTTGGAACTGCAATCTGATAGTTCACTGACCACTCGCCATTAGCAGGTACCTCGGGAGGTCTCCATTTTCTCATAAGAATTCCATTTTTAATGAAATAACAGACAGGTACTTCAGTGGCTTCAGTTTCACTAATGGTCCTCTGAAACAAACAGGAGATCTCAGGATCTTTTTTCTGTTCGACGACAAGTGATAGTCGTTTGTCACCCTGATTAGATAAAAGAGAATGAGTAGTTATAAGAGGATCACTGTGATCAATACCTTTCGATTGATCCAAATTAGGAGTGAAAGTGACCTCATCAAAAGCCTAATCAATGCATGTGTCAGCTAAAGAAATATTTTCCTTATCAAAATCATTCTGAAGAGCTTTCTTTGCCATAGCTATAGTAATTGCACAAGCTGGGTATAAATCAAGTTATTCTTTTTCAATAGGATCAACTTTCTGATCCAAAGAAGGCTTGTCAATTATAAGTGGATTAACCACAACCTTGTCTCCAGCTAGGTCGTTGCCTAGTAACAAATGAATGCCCTCAACGGGTAAAGAAGACACGATACCGACTGTCACAGGTCCTGAAACTATGTCTGATGACAAATTTAGAGAATGGAGAGGAACATTAACAATGCCGCACTCTACTCCCTGAATGAGAACACTCTCATTAGAACAAGACTTCTCAGAAAAAGGCAAAGTACCTGATAATAAAAGACTCTGAGGAGCTCCTGTATCCCTTAAAATTTTAATAGGGATAGGATTGGCCAAATCACCCAAGAGTGATTTAGAACCCTTCGACATGAATGGTTCATAATTCTCCATAATAAAAATCAGACGGGTTTTTGAGACCCAACAAATGTATTGCTTTCAATACATGACTGTGACCATGACCTCTTAGAAATGAGAGCATTTGGGATAGGTCTATCTTGATTCTGATGCCTATATTTCAATTTGAAGTAATCAGAAATAACGTGTCCTTTTTTCTTGCAATAGGTACACGTAGGAAGAGACAAGGATTTTGAATCAAGTTTATCAGAAGCTTGATTTTTAAAAGTTGTGCCAGATTGAGTTTTAGAAGGAGTCGTATTAGGCTGAAATACCTTTCTACCAGTAGACTGCTGAGTGAAAGATTTGCTTACAACAGGAACTTTATGAGTTAAGGAATACTTGTCAGCAGCAAGAGCATCATTTTCCAAGGTTTCGATCTCATGCTCTTCAAGGTGATTCTTAATGTCATTAGGGACACAGTTCTTGAACTCTTCAAGTAATACAAGTTGTTCAAGACTTTCATAATCATGTTCAACTTTGTTGGCTAAGCACCATCTCTTAAATAACTGATCTTTTTCTCTTGCAAATTCAACATAAGTTTGTCCAGCTTCTTTTTTATAGTTCCTGAATTTTTGCCGATAAGCCTCAGGGGACTAACGCATAAGCCTTTAAGATGCACTCCTTAACTAAATGATAGTCAGAAGTTTGCTGTACTAACAGGGATGCATGTATATTTCGGGCCTTTCCAAAAAGTACACATTGCAATAATTGAGTCCAATGCTCTTTCGGCCATTTCAAATTTTCAGCAACTTTTTCAAAATAAATAAAATATTTGTCTACTTCTTTTTCACTTAAAATGGGTACTAGCCTAAAATTCCTAGTAGTATCAAAACTTGAATTTGTATGTGAAGTGGGATCGTGCTTTTCACTTGCCAGCTCCATTTCTTTCATTTTAATTTGAAATTCATTTTCATCCTTCTGTTTTTGCATCTGTTAGTGCATTTGTTCTTTTTGTAATTGCATCTGTTCTTTCTGTAATTGTATTTGTTCTTTCTGTAACTCCAATTGCAGTTGTTTATCATTCTCTCTCTCTCTCTCTCTCTCTCTCTCTCTCTCTCTCTCTCTCTCTCTCTCTCTCTCTCTCTCTCTCTCTCTCTCTCTCTCTCTCCACTTTCGCAAATTGCAATTTCATTTGTTTATCATTTTCTCTTTCCTC
>JAECUM010067353.1:0-25019 GCA_016617855.1 Megalonaias nervosa
ATTGGTAGCAGTGGCCAGAACGACAGGAGCCAGGTCTGGCGGAAACCTATAAAGCACGTACACACGTTCGTCCTGACAAATCCATCTCTCTCATAAATTGTTTGCTTTTTAGGAGAATAAGTTCTTATATTTTTTATGTCGCTAACAAGTTCTAGTTTTTATAGTTTTGAAAAATATGATGTGCTTTCGCCTTAGCAGCAAATTCTTCTGAACATTGTCTGCCACTTTAATACTATTTGGGTCAATTTTTCGCGCAGCTTCAGCCACCTTACGCAACTTACTAGCCTCACATAATGCAAGTAATTGATCCTAATGCTCCGTACACTCTTCCAATAACTACCTTTCACGTGCCTCACGCTCCTCGAGTAATTACACCTCACTCTCCAAACGCAACTGCGCCTCAAACGCACGTTCCTCGAGTAATTGTGCCTAACTCACCTCAAGCGAAACACTTTCGGGGGCCTCACGCTTCTTCGTCTCTCACGCATCTTCAGCTACGATTGTCCTGGCGATCGTCTTTACTTGTTGAATTATAGTTTCAAATTTCTTTTCAAATTTCTTTTGTGATTCTTCTTTTGCAAGTTGCAAGTTGGCGCTCTAAACATATTGCGAATCATAATTCACAGGGTGATATATAATGTCTTTGAATGAATTCTCAATAATCCCAAAGTAATATCTCAGTCCAAAATGGTCATGTACACTTTGTAATTCCAATGAATAATCTAAATAAATAATTCCTCTCAAATTATATATGAACACAACAATAATTTCAGGATTGGACTTAAATAAGGAATGAATAATTGTTTACCAGGTCTTCTTTACATACAGTCACCTGACACATGACACAACAAAATACATGTTATTTCCAATTGAATTTTCCATCAAATTCATAAACAATATAAAGTCTCTTTACTTAAATTTTAGAAACAACCTGACAAAAATCAGGTAGACCACAGACTTCCCAAGGGAAAAACCAACGTCTTGAAATAAAATTCAACTAAATATATTAAAAAAGATAATATTAGTTAGATAAACCAAAACACCTACCCTCAATTACTAACAAAGGTCAAGCACACAATACAATATAACAGTGGAATATCATCATTCTTTGCCCACAATCACGTTCCCAAAAATTAAAGGTTACAAGATCAATGATCCAGATCACCAGAGGCAATCATTAAAATTGTACTGTGTGGGTAATAAGGTTCTGGATCTTCCAGCATGTAATGTTATGTATGAATTGTTATCAAATGTTGCAAAACAATTTACCATGAAATATAGAATATCACTAAAAATGTGGAGGTTAAAACATCAAATGTCAAGGTCACATTGGTCATCTGTTTAAATGTGGGAATATGCATTTTTTTTTAATTAAAAAAACAAAACAAGAAATCATACATCACGAGTCTATTGAAAGGCACTGCACTAGAACTAGATTCACCAGTGTGTTGGAGCATCCATGAGGATGACTGATGAAAGGATCACATATCACGGTCATGGGTGTGAATTGCTTTCATCTTCTGAGGTAAATTGTTGCCAGTTATCATTGTTCAAACATGATTATTTATGAGTTCATTTACACATCAATTATATACATTTTATCAAAAAGAAAATGTTTAAAGTAAGTATCAATTATTAATAAGGGGATCACAAATAATCAACAAGGGGAGACAATGAAAAGAATTGTTCAAAGTGTTGGCTAACGCCAATACCTATACAGACTTCATGGCCACATAAATAAATAAAAGCATTTATATGCACTCTTCTCAGGTTGAGCATGATCTTACAGCATTGTCTTGTATCTTTGTCAGGAGTACAAACTTTGAAGTACCCAAGACATTTCAATGAAATTTGATGATAGGTCATGCAATGGCTGTATCACAGTCTCTCTGGTTGCCTCAAGGTCAATGTCATGGCAATGAAAAAGTAATTTTGTGATTTTCATCCTTGCCAGGAGTACAACTTTTTGAACCACTGAATATATTTTTAATGAGATTTCATCTAATTATATATCAGGCATAGCCCGTGTTCCATACGAAGCACAATATCCTGCATCAGGGTCAAGGTCATTGCAAGATAAAAATTAACTCTGAATTGTATCCTTGTCCAGTGTTTAACTTTTAAATCTCTAAAGATATTTTGATGAAACTTTAACCAGTTATATATCATGACTAGACAGTGTCTTACATACCATAGCCATGACCCTGCCGCAAGTTCAGCAACCCCTCAGAATGACACAGTCCTTCCAACAAGTAGTAAAGTGTTGCTGGGTCAAGAAGGCACATCAGCTGCAAATGTTATGAGGTGAAATAAACTTTCTATCAGTGGTGCAAGCAGAGGCATGTATCTTCTTTACAGGCTTTTCAAGAAGTAAGCTCTGATTACACTTGTGGCTACAAATCCATGACGTTAAGACAAATTTTGACATAATGATAGGGAAGGAATCTATCTCAAGTTCTAACATTTTGGAACAAAACATCCTTTGAACCACTAACCACATTATTTCCAACTCACCTTCCGTACAATACCTTTTTTTGAGTTAGGGCTGAACATCGAGATGAGCCTTACAGAAATCACATTTTACGTCAGTCCTTCTGTCAATTCACACGTCTTGTAAGCTGAAAATCTGTTCATTACTTTCACATAATTTGCTTCCATCTAGCAGATGAACTACCTATTACATGTATATGTGAGTTCCAGGTGAACTACCTATTACATGTATATGTGGGTTCCTTTCAAGGTTTCCATCTTTTAGCTCATTTTGGTATGAAAACTGTCTCATAGTACTTGATATCAATCTACATCATAATGTAACATGCAATACTACTTGTACTGAGGAGTCCATGAAGATGGAGTTCAAGCACTCCAGGTCATCAAGTAGAAGACTCCAGGCTCCTATCTATCGATATCTATAAATAAATACGTTGACACAGTCAAACTTGACTATCAAACAATAGGTGGTTCGTGGTCAATAATATAGGAAGGAAGGCAGCAATAGGACAGACAGAAGAATAATGATCGGAAAAGCAGAAATAAAAAAAGTGTCAGTCTACGTTTTGGTCCCTTCGTCTTCAGACCAATCTGATTATCATGGCAATGATGAGATAAATGAGCCTCAACTGGCACAGCCCTGAGAATCATTTGGTCTTACTTGTAGCTGACTAGTTCATTAGAATGCGATTTTGGAAATCTCCTGCTTGTGAGATACCAAGTTAGGAGCTTCTGCAATTATTGATGTTAATTCCAGAGGGCCAATGTTCTCCCGAGTTTGGTTTCCCTACACGAGTTCCTCTTTATAAGACCTTAGGTGCATAGCAGCAGTGGTGGCATGAGAGGATTAGGTTAGGAGGTTGCAACTAACCCCAAGTGTGACAGATAATTCTTCCCAAAACTTTTATTTGGGGAGGAGGGAGAGAAAGGTTGGCAAATGACATAAGAACTGTTCTCTTTAGCAAAGTAGGGATGAGACTAAAGAACATTGCCCTCAAACACCTCAGAAGGAACACCAGTAAAGAATATTGTTTCCAGAACCCTTGTGCTGCCACTGCCTATCTGCTGTAGTAGTAGCTATTGATTGTAAGGATTTTGCGTCAATTCCTCTATCGAATAGGTGACCATTCAAGTCCGACTTCTGCATTGGTAAACATTATTTTTTTGTGCATGTTTCTTGACAAAACAAGCCAAAAGACATCATGTCTCTTTTAGCATGAGAGGGATGGATTTGTAATGTAAAGGATGTACACCTAATGCATTATGATCCTGTATGTATAACTAAAGACATGTATTCTATTCCATCTACTAGTTTTCTTTCATCTTAAAAACAGCAAAATTGTGCAGTAAGATGGCCATGATAAAGATAAAATTGCCTTTTACATCATAACTTTGCTTTATTCATTATCATGATGCACAACAAAAAATAAATTTGATTCAATTTTCCTGCTTATCAGCTAACTTTTCTTTCAGTACTGAATCTGTTACAGAGGCTGAAACTGTTTCTTTTTTAGCTCTACTGGTCAAAGATCAAAGAACTTGTGGCATTTTGTCTCTCATCTGCTAACACGAATTACCGTTACTCTTCTTAATCTACAGAGTTTGTTCAAAACTATACAAACACATTCATCCCAAAGACTAGACTGAAAATAGTGCCTTCCGAACATCCAAAAATGACCATCACAGAAGCCATAATACTTGTCATTGCTACCACTCCTGTGGGAATGGACACATCAAAATGTGGTTTTCCACCAATACTTCTTACAATGCTTCAATGATTCTAAGTGAAAACAGTGCCAAACTAAGATCTACTATGGCCTCAACATAATGGCAGCCAACTTGAAAATCTTCTTACTTTTCCTTAATGGATGGTCATACTGACATGAGGTTCTCACTATAAGAAGTCATATATGCCTAGTGATTCTAGATAAAAATTGTGAAATACAATATGGCAGTCATTGTAGTAATATCGGACAATCACTAAATAAATTCCTATCATGTCTTGTTGGTTCTAAATAAAAATGGTGCCAATGTAAAATTTGTACCATATGAAAATATTTTTAGTGCTGCTCCTGAACGGATGGTAGTACCGACATGGGATTTACACTAAAATGCCTCTTACGACCTCCAGTTGGAATATAACAAATAGGTGCCCTTTAGACATCCTATATTTTCGAATCAATGGCATCTTCAAAAACTTGTCATTGCTAATCTTCTAGAACCAATGGCCATACTGACATAGGGTTTTTACATACACACATAAAATTATGCTGTCCTAAATAAAAATGTTGAAGCTCTTACATCCAATTTGACAGTAATGGCATCACCATGGAGTTATCACTATAAGAGTTCATACTGTGCCTTATTGGTAACAACTGAAAATGGTACCGATATTTTATAAGGCCTCCATGCTATGGCAGTCATCTTGAAAATTTGGTATCACTGATCCCCCTGAACAGATGGTTATATCAACAAAGACTTATCACTAATAGACCTGATATGATCTCTTCTTAGTCTGGAATGAAAACGGTACCCATCAGATATCAACATTGTGGCCAGCTTAAAAAAATTTTCATTGATCCTCCTCCCAAATGGATGGCAATATCAACATAGGATTTTCACGAAAACACCTTTTCAAAACAGATGGTTATTGCAACAGCATTTTAATCAATAGACTTTTAATCATGTCTGGTTCATCCTAAACAAACATGATTCCATCTTTTATATGATGTATCTGGATTGGCGGTCTTCTTCTGAACTGATATCATTTAGGCATGGAATTTGCCCTTAAAGACTTCTTTTGATGTTGAGTTGATCACAAATTCAAATGGTACTGATCAAACTTGTAACATGATGGCCATTGCAATGATTTAAAAAAAATATTGTTATCACTAGTCCATTCAAGTTATGTGATTTTCACTAAAGCAATGTCTATATCTAGTTGGACCTAAATGAAAATCATACCATTTCTGTGACCAAAAATGTGACAAATCTTTTAGCATCTACTTCTGCTTATCAACATTTTGTTTAAAAATGCTTCTTTCTTGTACATGTAATATATATTTGTTCCTGTGTTTAAATGATACAGATACAACTTCCAAAATGTCTGCCATTACACTAAGTCTTATAGTACTACTTCATCAAATTGACACTAAAGTACTACAACAGTATGTACTTAGTTTTGAATGAAAATTGTGCACATCTGACCTCGAACATGATAAAACAGCCATCTCAAAAATCTTATAATCACTGGCTACTTTTTCAAGTATTTTGGAACCGACATTGGGTTTTCACTAAGATACTTTTGCAATATTTCAGTGCTTCTGGTTGAAAATGTTACTGATTATACAGTACCACCAACATTTTTGTGATTGAGTTTCAAAACCATGACCTATTTGACATTGGGGTCAAGGTAAAGGTCATTGCTTGCATTTTTGTACTTCACTGAACTGAAAACATAGTGACTTCTACATAATTTAAACACATGTGAATTCTGACTAGACTTTGTATTAATTACATTTTATTGAATAAATTGATAGCATTCTGACATTGATTTTAATGTCAAAAGTCTTGACTAAGTTTATTGTTTTGCTGTAAGCTTGATAACACAAAGCAAGAATAAATGCTTTTTTTATCATTTAACCCAGTTTGTGGTTCTTTTGGAAGAATAACTAGAATATGATACCCCTCTTGTTTAACTTGATATTTATAGATTTAACAAAACTTACCAATTCTATATCTTGACATTGTCTAAGAAATGTTTATTGATTTTCTATACATGGTATCAGGTTCTACATCAAAAATGACAAGAGGAATTTTTTTACTTCACTTGCAAATATTTTTAGTACATGCTAACTCAAGAAGAAAATAGTTTTATTATCAAATTTGGTATGTTGGAATTTCTCAAAAATATCATCGATGCTTTCAATGCGCATTAGTTAAAAAGAAGATACAGGCTTATCATGGATTCTTGCAAATTCATTTCCATTCAAGGGACTTTTTTTTAAAAAAAGGAAAATTTTGAAAATAAAATCTAAACCTGACTATGATATTATTGAGATAAAACTTTTTTCCAAGTTTGCTTTAAAACTTCCTATCATTCTGTGCTTAAGTATTAAAAAACAATAAAAACAAAACAAAACTAAAAGGGATTTCTGGAACAAATTAAACTGTATCTGTCTTACATAAGAATTCAGTGGTAAACAGAAGCACATCTGTCAAATATTGCTGTCAAGAACTGAATGTCAAATGCAATTCACATGTTAAAGAGACCCACGATTCAAAACAACCATGAACCCTAAGACAAAAGTCTCCATATTAAGTGGAAATTGAAATGAGGCATAACAAACAGCGCTTAGTTCAAATGCAGATGATGAATACCAGATAGTAATTTTTTAACAGTGATTCACAAAATTTTTTACATTCTGAAAGACAGTGGGTGATGTCTAGATTGTACTGTATTTGTTTTGTATGCCTCTTTTTTATACCAAAACTTACCTAGCACTGTATAGTCAGGATTGTGCTTATGTGCTGTTAAACCCATCACCTACTTGACCTCACCAAAGATTTGTGTTTGATTAATACTAGTACATGTTACTATGCAATGATGGTAAGGCTGAATGTAATGCATTAAGTTTTAACATGAGCTCATATGTTATTTACATTGTGCACAAGATGCATACACACCTAAACTCCTATGGAGTATGCAAACAAGTTTTCAAGATGCTAGCTTTTTGGTTTGGAAAATATTTGAATAAAAACTGGGACAATCTACAAAACAACTACAGTCAAACCTGGTTATCTCAATTATATTGGGGGGTGTCCAAAAATCGACATAACTGGGTCCTGCGATGTTTAGTTGACAAATCTACTTCAAAACAATGATCAAGCATCTGAAGTACAGAAAATGAGGAGTTTTGTTGTTAAAAACAAACGACATTTCTAATGCGCAATAAACAGGTTTTGCAAAATCAAGAAGACTGGAGGTCTTATAAACAAGATTAAGTAAGAAGACACAAATGTTTACAACACTGAAGTTACTGCAACAATGTCAGTGGTTTAAAGTTGTTTTTTATTTCCCTATAAATAGTCTCACCCCTTTGGTAGCCTCAGCAAGACAATAGTTTGCTCACGCTGACCAAAATCTAGGCTAATTTAAGTACATGTACATGTAGGAATGTACTTTTTTAAAAAGTAGTTTCTTCTGTTAGACTAAGTGTTGACTTGTGACAAGTAACAAAATGTGACTGACCAAACTTGTGTGTGAAAATCATTCGCTTTTTCCATTAATTAAGTATAGATTAAGTTGGTGGCTGAGAGTGACGATATTGGAATGGGATTACACTGTAGTTTGTTCCACACAGCATTGTGAATTTTATCCTATCTGTAACTCTATAAATTTTCATGTCAACATCATTAAATGTAGCTAAAAGTACCTAATTCGTTTTAAATATATCATGTGAAATGAATATTGTGGTGTGACTTGTGATGCTGTGCATTATGAATGCAGCTCCTGTAAAAATCAGAAACATATTCATTTCATTTTCTTACTCTAAAGTATCGTTTTACATTACAACATAATTTTCTTGACTCTATGCATGTGATAAAAATAAATGATACTCATTGATTAGCATTTGCACTGGTAAAATTTGGTCTTGTACGGACTTTTTCTATCCTTGCTGGTATGAGGTACTGGTAGTGGCAGAAATGCTAGATCATTTCTAGCAAAATTTCTCCAAAGATGGACATTAAAAGTTGCACTTTCTTGAATTAAGCAGGTCCACAGACCGAAACTTATCCCCAACATAACAGGGTTATTGACTTAACAGGGTCGAGATAAGTGGGCATAACAAAGAAGGATTTTTTGGGGACAAGACCAAAACGCTCGACATACATTGGTTCTCGAGATAACCAACGTTGAGATAAATGAGTTTGACTGTATATTTACAAACTAGTGTCCTCTACATGACCTTTCGACTTGCACTTTGTTAGCTGAATGGTCAAGCTTTTATGCTTAGATATGCAACAGTATTTTTTAGAATATATAACAAATAGTACAATTTCATCATGTTTAGATGACTTATATCTAGCACTACAGAAACAAGCTGTTATAATAAGATGAATACACATCAGATAAGATGTGAACAGTATGGCATTATTGCAAGTGATGATTTCATTGCTACCAAGAAAATATGGGATCAGAGTGAAGTCGTCCCTTAACCAAGTCAATGTAAACAAAATATGTAAAAAATACATCATACTTAAATCAAATAAAGCAAGAAAAAATTTTAAATAATGTTTTTCTGAAATTGCATTACTGCGCAGATTTAAGTGGTGGTTTCTTTCAACAGTAATCATTACCCTGTTGTTTTTTGTTTACAATGGAATTGTCCTTGCAGCATCATAATTGCTGTATCTGATATGTTGTCATTGTTATGGGGTTTAACACCATTTTTCAGTACAAGATAGGTTATACATGGCAGCCAATATAAGTGGTAGAGGAAGAACCCAGGAAAACCCTGAGAAGAATCACTCACCCATGGCAAGCTACCAGTAAGCGTACTGAAAATGTCCCCACATTGGCTGAGCCCCAGATTCAAACCCATGCAGACAGAGGTGAGATGGCAGTTATCCATAATAGTAAGTGCTTCAGACCACTTGACCACTCAGGCCACATTCTGATAAGTAATGTTTACACTGTCATTAAGCACACACAAAAACCAGTAATGATGTCAATAACTGCAAATGAGCAAGGTTTCACCTGAGTAATAAAAACTGTATTTTACCAAGTTTTAATGAAAGATGCTAGAAGACAACAATTCCACTTTATATTATGCAATTGTATATTCATAATGTATACATTCCAGACAAAGGGTATAAGGATATTAGTCACACTTTTTAAAAAACATGTACACAACACAAGAAAGTATTAAACTTAATGAGGTTTTCAAAACATACATTACCATATTTACTGCATATGTTGGGACACATATATCTTGGGACACCATAAATTAATTTTAAAAGTAATTCTTCTGTGCACTGTATGTTCTGGGACACATCGCTTTTTTTGCACCATAAGTTGTGGGACACCTTTTAAATCATTCAAAAATTACATGTCGGAAAATGCACTCCAACTGAAATTTTATTTTAAACGATATAAAACTGTGTACTCGAGATAAAACTCTTTAATCCACTGCAGCAGCATCTCATCAACACAACCCTTCTCCTGCACACATACGATCCACTCTTTCGGTGCATGAATATTTTTTTAGCTTTCTCATACCATGAAAAATTGTTAGAGGCAACACATCACCTGAAGAGGAAACTGCAAGGACTAGAGTCAGATTTTTTCAAATCTGCACCAGTCTAATTCTCACACTTCTGATCCCCATCTTATCGTCAGTCCATTCAGGAATGCGATCAAAGTACACTAGAATTTCATCCATGTTAATGATCATATTGCTGGCGAAATCATCTGCTTCTCTTCTGGCCTGCACGAATTCATAACATGATTTTCTCTGAATCTTCTGGGCGACGCTGGGTCATCGATGTCCATGCACAAAGCACTATATTGTGTCACTTTAAAAACTGTTCCATTGTTTCAATTTATTTTCCAAATTACCATTAATACTGGTGACAAGGAACCAAAGTTAGTTTCCATATCTCAGCCGTCTTTGTATATTCAAAAGAAAATTTTAAAAATTGACAGACTTAAAAGAATCCATAGTCAGCTTCCGAGGTCAGCTTGCTTTGCAATAAAATAACCTTTGTATTGATATCCTTTTATAAAAAAAAAGAAGGGCTTCAGAGGATTCAAAGTTGGCTTCCGAGGTTGGCTTGCTTTGTAGTAAAAATAACCTTTGTCTTTGATGTCCTGTCAGTAAGTTCAAAGAAGGAGTTTACTGCTTGCTGCCAGTTGTGTTTATTCACCACCCGGGCTTCTATGTGCTTGGCATCTGTAGTTATAATTAATACCAAGCAGCACTGATGTCTGCGGGTAAACCGTAATTATACTCAGTGGCGTCACTAGAGAGGTGCGGACCGCACTGGGTGACACCATCAAAGGGTGTGACACCAAAATGACTGTCTATAAAATTTTTGAATTTTTGTGCAGGAGGAAGGAGGTCCATGGGGGTGACACCATGAGTTACTTGCACATAATTGTCTATAAAATTTTTGAAATTTTGTGCAGGAAGGGAGTCCATTGGGGTGACACCACGAGTTAATGCACGTGACTGTCTATAAAATTTTTGAATTTTTGTGCAGGAAGGAGGTCCATGGGGATAACATCATGAGTTACTGCACTGGGTGACACCAACCCTAGTGACGCCACTGATGATACTTTTGTAACCCGTGCTGGCGAAAAGAGTGTCACCTGTATGCAAGTGAATGTGTTTTCAAATAATGATTTTTATTGGCAAGATACTGTCATACAGTAGACCTGGATATAATTCAATCTTGATTATTTTGCACCTAACACCGTATCATGCATGAATGGCTGTTGTCTTCCATATATCAGTTGATTATTTCCCTCTCGTTTGTGAAATCATCTCCTTCTCTTCTGGCCTGCACGAATTCATCACATGATTTTATTTTCTACAAATATTATGGGTGACGCTGGGTCATAAATGTCCATGCACGAAGCACTATATTGTGTCACTTTAAAATTTGTTCCATTGTTTCAATTTATTTTCAACATTCCTGTGAATACCAGTGAAAAGGAACCAAAGTTTGTTTCCGTATCTCTGCCATCTTTGTATATTCAAGAAAAAACAAAAATCTGCAGACTTATAAGAATCCATAGTCGGCTTCCAATGTCTGCCTGCTTTGCAATAAAATAACCTTTGTATTGATAACCTTTAATAAAAAAAAAAAAGTAACCAAAGTCGGCTTTTAAGGTCGGCTTGCTTTGCAATAAAAATAACCTGTCTTTGATGTCCTGTCGGTAAGTTCAAAGAAGGAATTTACTGCTCACTGCCAGTTGTGTCTATTCACCACCCGGGCATTCTATGTGCTTGGCATCTGTAGTAATAATTAATACAAAAGAGCATTGATGTCTGTGGGTAAATAGTAATGATACTTTTGTAACCCATGCTGGTGAAAAGATTGTCACTTACACTCCAGTAAATGTGTTTTCAAATAATGATTTTCATTTGCAAGATACTGTCGTACAGTAGACCTGGATATAATTCAATCTTGATTATTTTGCACCTAACACTGTGTCATGCGTGAATGACAGTTGTCTTCGAGATATTGGTGGATTATTTCCCTCATTTGCAATTTTGTTGGATCCAGTTTTCAGTTGGATAATATATTCAAACCTTTGAGCACAACCAAACACAATTTGTTTCTCAATGTTAAGGTCAATGAACAAATTGGCGCGTGTTATTGGACATAAGTGATACATGCTACAGTATGGAAGCCTACGCTACATATACGGATTTCATGGATATATTTTATTCTTTAATGCTCATGTTGAAAAAAAAGGAATAAATGATAACAACACAAGGTCAGTTCCTTTCTTTTTATTATCAAATAACCATTTTGTTTATCTATTTTATTTTAACTTGCATGGGGAGGGGGAAGCACAAATGCAATACAAATTTATTTTGTTTCTTAAGGCTTGGGACATATGACCTAGGTGAAAAAAGTTTCACCGTAAGTTCTGGGACAGGAAAAAAAATTATTATTTATCGTGTCCCAATATATACGGTAAATACGGTACCTTTCTTTAAAGTACTTGAATATGAAAATCAAAACAATAATATCAGTATATAAATATACACAAGTTTCAAATTGCTGTAAATTCCCTAATTAATGCCCCCACTCTCATTAATGCACCCCTCGCCTTTCTTAAGAATAGACAAAGATACAGTGTAACACCTGTGCTTTTCATACCCATCTGCTTCAGATCCACAATTACAATAAAATGCTACAGCAGTCTCAGTTGATCACACTGTTACAATGTATATATCAATGTGTAAATTGCTAAAGTCACAGGCACACATGTAGTATTAAACTTGACACAATAGCTGGGCAGCAAGTTCAAAGACTTACCATTCCTACCAGCTGCTGAGTGGGAAAATGTGTTGATTTATCATTTAAATTGTGCTGATATTTACAATGACTCAACTGAGTGACAGAAAGATGCCAGATGTACATATGGTCATTATATGAGTACAACAATAACTTAAGCTTTCATTCTTGTGCTCTAATAAATGCCCCCCATTTGAACATGTAACATCACCAACGTTATTAATTAGGGAATATACGGTATGTAGCAAATAACAATCTTTTCAAATGCAATGGTTCATTCTGAAATCAATTAAAGAAAAATCATAGAGGAAACAACCATGATGAAGCCTGTTGTGCCAAGAACTTTCGAGATCTATTGATCCTTTCTTCAAGGCAAAAAGCAGAAGCAAATAACAATTACAAACATAAAATGTAATAAAAAAATATCTATTTACATGCTGTTTAATTTATACTGCAACAAAAATAAAAAAAATATAACCCTGATATATCATAAAAAAGCAGAATATTGTAAGCTTTGATTAGGGCTGCTCCATTTAAACATACATTGTACCCAGGGAAAGCAGTTTTTTTTTAAAATATATGCCTGGGTACTTTGACTTCACATGTGTTCATATTAAAATGATAAGAAAATTCTAAATTGCATCAATGGGTGAGTACCCAACATTAAAAGTGCCTTCCCTGGGTCCCAGGTATGTTGTACTGGAATAGCCCTTATATTACATTTTAGAAAATCAAGTGTTTTAATTTGGCATTCTTTTGCTTTAACTTGCCACATGTGACACAGTTAACTAACTGAAACAAAGGAAATATTACCTGATGCAGCAATTATGCCTATGTATAACTACCCAAACTGTTGTCACAAATACTTATTTTACAGATATAATCCAAAGAATAACAATATCATGCTTCCTAAATTAAGAACGAGATGTTTGTATATTAGCATTTTATTGCAACTCGGCACAGAATAATACATATAGTGCCAATTAAATGGAAAGTTTTAAAAATGTCACAACCAAGAAATGCAAAAAAATCTTAGGAATTAAGGAAAACCCTTCCAAACAAATGTAAATATCAATAGGGGAATGGAATTATAATGTGCTTCCAAAATTAAGTTTGAGATGTGTGTGTGTGTGTAAGTAGGTGTGTGTGTGTGTATGTGTAGGTAGGTAGGTAGGTAGGTAGAGGTGTGTGTGTGTGTGTGTGTGTGCGTGTGAACATCAGCACAATAATGGTACCAAAAAAAGTAAACTTCCAAACGTGTAAAAACCAAGAATTGCACAAAATCTCTGAAAAAGTTAACCAGGACAAAAGTTTGAATAGTCATAAATCAGTACCACTGCTGTATCATGTAACATATACTTTTTTCAGTCCATTAAGATGGTCACTTGCAGTAAACTACCTCTCATGTTACTATGCATCACAAGGACACAAGAGGTTTAGAAACTCCTCCCTTGCAGCATATTGAGAAGAAGAGTAGATATAAATATAAATATTTGTAAAAGGACAATTTTAAAACAGAAAATTTGTTTCAAATGTCTACTTGTAAATCTGATAGTATAACAAATACACAATATCAAGACCCTGTTTCTTTGATGTTGTGTACTTTTCACTGTACGATACCAATAGTGCATTCTCCAGGACATACAATAAGACTGGACTAGTGTAGGCAGTGATGTTAAGTATTTTTCATTGATGAGTATGAGTACTTACAGTATATACTTGCTTATAAGTTGAGTCAAACTGCAAACAACAAAGATCATGATCTGCCATAGCTTAATGCGCCTGCAGATTAGGGTCTATGTTGTTTTTTCTGCTGATTACTCCAAACTGCATAGAACCAGATCTGCCAGTGCATTATGCAATGGCAGATTTGGGTCTATGCAGTTTGCAGAAGGAATCATCTTATAAGCGAGTATATAGGTAATTAGAGTTTATATGTTTCATTCAAATAAGCTGACACTTTCCATTAAGGACCTCTGGAACAAAGTAGATTTGCATATCCCTGTTGTATAATAGCTGCCAATACAGACTGATGTAAAAGTGTAAATTACACTCTGCTACACTCAGCGAAAGCAGGGGTAACATGGTTATTATACTAAAAAGATACTGTACCATGCATATTTTGAGCTAAGTCATCTCTCAACCCTTCAAACACACTAATCCAACAAAATTCATGTATTAGAAAAATACAATCACAGAAAACAGGTTAAATCTTGATTTTATCATTATTCCTTTGGTGTGAAGCAGACTTGTTTGGTGAGCATCGATGTAAACATAGGTATCTGCTTCATCTCATTTATACTTGGATTACTTGTTGCAGATTTGAAATCAAATGCCACCTTTTTGTTGACACGAGTCAGGATTGTCAGAAGATCACATTTTTTCCAACTTTTCTGCAACACTTCTGTCAGAGCTTGGATGAACCAGGAACCCATTTTGCGGTTTCTCCAGCAATAATAACCTTTAAAAGCAGAAACTGAATATATAAGAGAATAAAATTGAAAAATATATAATTAAATACATAGCAGCTTGTTGATGAAGTCTGTCCATATGAGAAATTAACATGGAATATTCCTTGACCACATACATACAACCAACCAACGATTATAAGATTGTCACCATACTTACTGTGGTGAAGCAACTGTCCAAGCAACTTCCGCAACTTCAGGGGAGCCAGTAGTCTGAATGAGGGCCCAAGATTCCCATCAACAACCTTTTTATTGTCAGGGGGCCCCATAATTAAGTTTTGTGGGATGGGTTCAGGATTTCTTGCCATGTAACTGTATATTTTAACCATGTAATTTACAACTGCAATGATTGTAGCAGTTTTCAGTAGACAAAGAAATAAATTATTGAATTGAAGTGATTATTTTATCTGGAGATACAAAAGTGCTCTGATAAAATTCTTGGACAGAGACATTCACTGGAATTTATAGTGAATTCAAACCTGGAATTATATAACTGTGATTCAACAAAAGACTGTCGGCACTTCAACACTCCACAAGCTACCACAGACACATCATCGCCATCAGATTTTGGATTTATTCTGGACTTGTACTGAATTTTATTCAGGACGTTAAATTATTAGGACTTGTGTCTGTAATTCTTGGATTTTTGGGGATTTAATTCACAATTCCACAAGTTATTTGTTTCTCATTTTCACTTTGTATTCTAGGGAAATAAATTATCTGTTGAATTTTACAAAGCTTATTGCCTTTCACTTTTTTCTGTTACTTATTTTAAGAGCAGAGACTCATAAAAAAACCCAGCTTTCTTAACTGTGTATACATACACAAACACACACACAGATGTTCTATCATTACATTCTCTCTTTCTCTCTCAAATCACGTAAACACTTATAAAAATATCTTCTTTTATATTGCAAAACCCTCAGTAAACCAAAAAGTTCTCAAACCTGAAAATTAAATTTGGTTCCAAAGGTTTTGGTTTTGATGGTTTTCACTGTAAATGTGAAGAGGACTTGGGAGGGTGTGCTTGTATTCTGATCAGTGAAATATCTTTTATTTCAGATACATTATCTTATCATAATTTCCTAGAAGAGTGGCTAATAGGAGAAGGGATTCACAACCTTACACCCCTTTACTCTTGAGGTGGCTCTGCCTATGGTCTCCAAATGAAGTTTCATCTGAGGTATGGGCTAGGGTTACTATGCGAGTAAGCAGTTAAGAGATCAGAGAAATCAAGCAGAAGTCGAGTGACCAACATCATAAGGAGCTGCTAAACAACCCTGGACATGGGCAGCTTGTTGTGCCACTAACGTAGATTCCAACAAGTAAAACTGATCCCACTGGGATGAAAGGACTTTGATGAAAGTTTTGTATGACCTCAGTCCCACAGACTGGATGATGTCAGTTAGGGACAAATTGCACTAGAGTGCTATGCTAGTGGTGAGTGTACTAAACTCATGAACTAACATGAGTAATAAAACATATTCAGAATGACAGCACCAACATGAGAAATGTTATTTCTTCCTTTCTTTGAAAGGCAACAACAAGAGAAATCTCATTCTTTTGATCTGCTCAGTTCACTTTGAACCACTTCAGAGCTGCTCTTGAGCCCTGATGATGTCCTGTAGGTGCCTCTGGGATGATGGGTTCATATCAGACAGCAATGGCACGACAAAAGAATGATCTCCATTAACAAGGGCCTGTTCTTGCCATGAAAGTAGCAGATGTAATCACAGAAATCAGACCATTGTGGCAGATCTGTGGAGAGTTTTGGTCAACTAAAAAGGCCTGTATCTTCACTAATTCTGCCTGCTGTAGCTACAGTAAAGAAGCAGGTATTGTACTAGAGTTGAATCTGAAGGCTTTGGACATGTCTCAGAGTGCATTAATTAACCATGTCATAACCCATGGAAAATTCCATTTCTGACAAATTGCCACAGCCTCTAGTCAAGGCAAATTAAAGCTCACAAGAAGGTGGAGGAGGATCTTGTTCTGGTCCATATCCTCTATTCCACGAGGGCAAAACATGTGAGATCATAGAATAGTAGCCCTTAATCATGATGACAGCTAACTACTTTTCCTTGAAGAGCATAGGAATAAATTAGCTATCTGTTGTACAGTGGAGCCTGTCTTGAAAGACCACCCCTTTTGCCAAAACATAATGGTCTTTCATGACAGGTGGTCTCTCATAACAGGTCATAATACTATATTATCAATAAATCTGTACATGAAGATCCTGGTCTCTCAAGACAGGTGGTCTCTCATAGCAGTGGTCTCTCAAGACAGGTTTTACTGTACTGATACTTAAGCTCATTATTCCACAGTGGTAACTCGTCAAACTTTACCTAACTTATCTCCCTTGTTTCACAATAAAGTTGTACATTCAACTTTGTGTGCATGCAATGTGCTGTGACAAAACTGTCTTACTGTTGTAGACGGTCCTTTATCCTGCAGACACATTAATGTCGCACACACCATTTCATCAGCACAAAAACAAATGAGTCATTGGAAAATAGAAATGATGGAAAGAGAATTATGTACTGGAAGGAGAAATTACTTGACGTACTCTATTCAAGGATTTCTGGAATTTTCATTTGCTGAAACTGACAATGACTTTGAAGTGGAAGTGTAACGGGGATGAGAATGATTAAGAACATCCATTGAGTTAGAAGGGATTGACAGACATAATAACAGAACCCATGTTGACAAGAGTGAATTTGTGTCTCAAAAACTTGAATGAAATTTGGTTTCCAATGTACATGGTTTGGTATTTCAGCCTAAAAATGACATGAAATATAAGGTTATATAGATTATACAGAGAACTGTTACAACCTCTGTGAGTACAAGGTTTATTGTAAAATTCATGGTTAACAGATTGAAAACTTAAGGGACTATTTATTTTTTTATTTAATTCCCAATGTGTTATTTTCTAGGATTCTCTTATGATATGACTGCTTTAGCTAGGAATTTACAATATTCCTTACGATTTTCAGTCGTTTGACTTTCACTGAACTCTGGGAACCTTTTTATGTTCCCTGAAGGCATCCTTACAGGCATCATTAAACCAAAGTTTGTTCACATGTTTAGTTAGTTAGTCCTCTTTGTCCTGTCTGGAACATAAGGCTGCAACCATCTTCCACCATCTAGGTCAGTCTTGAGCAATGGCTTGTGCCTCTCCCCAGGAAAGTCGCATCTCTTCCAGCTTGGTCATCACTGTCCTTCGCCATGTTATCTTTGGCCATCTGCATTTGTGCTTACCAGCTGGTGTCCATCTGAGGGCTACCTTGGATATCCATTCTTGAGGCATCCTTATTAGGTACCCAAGCCATTTGATCTTGTGCATCTTGATCTCCAAGGAAATGTTGTTACATCCCATCTTTTCACAATGGAAATCTTGTTTGGCCAATAGATGTTGCAGATTTTACAGAGGCAGCCATTGTAAAATGAATTTATTCTGCTGTCTGTCTTCACTACTCTCTAACACCACTATAAGCCATACAACAGTACCAACTTTATGTTACTGTTGTCGAGTCTGATCTTTGTCTTGAGGCTGTACTGTTTTGATTTATATATAGGGTGGAGTCTGCTGAAAGACCTCTGGCTTTATTTAACCTGCCCTTGATGTCCTTTTTTAGCACTGCTGTCATTGGTAGTTAGGCTACCTGGGTAGGTGAAGTCCTCTACAAACTCAAGCACCTCTCCAGCAATGGTAATTGGAGGAGTAACTGTGACATTTATGCACATCACTTGGGTTTTCTTTATCTTGACATGCAGGCCAGTCTGTTTAGCATACTTGCTGAGTCTGTCAGATTTCTCTGAAGATGAGAGTGCCTTGATGAAATGACAGCCAGATCATCAGCAAAGTCCAGATCTTCAAGGTGTGAGAAGAGTGTCCACTGGATCCCTCTGGCATGGTCAGATGTTGTTTGACACATTATCCAGTGGATGGTGATGAGGAATGGAATGGGAGAGAGGAAGCAACCTTGCCTAACACCAGACTTCACTTTGCATGACTCGGTATGAGTGTGGTTAAGGATAATGCTGCACTCAAAGTGCTCATAAAACTTCCCAATGAGTTTGACTATCTTGAGTGGTATTCCATAGATTTTAAGAGTCTTCCATATATTCTCACGGTGAACATTGTCAAATGCCTTCTTGAAGTCAATGAAGTTGATGTAAAGGGGAACATTCCATTCTAGACACTATTCAATGATGTTGCAAAGAGCAAGTATCTGAACTATGCACCCTCTTCCTTTGCAGAACCCTCCTTGTTCTTGTCTGAGTTTGACATTCTATGGCTGTGTCAATCCATTGGAGAAGAATTCTGCAGAAGACTTTGCTGGGGATGGAAAGGAGTGTTATACCTCACCATTTGTCACAATTGCTGAGGTCACCTTTTTTGGTAGCTTCACAACGAAACCTTTGCACCAGTCCTGTGGACAACATCATTTTCCCATATCTTTCTAAAGAGGTCAGTCAGCACATTTGCAGCTGTGATTATATCAGCTTTCAGAAACTCAGCTTGTAGGGAATCAATGCCAGGTGCCTTGCTGCTCTTCATGGCTTTGATGGCCACTTTGACCTCTGCTTCAGTAGGTGGGCTGATATCGATGTCATTAATGTCACCTGATGGTGGTGGGTCTGCTGGCTCATCAGGCTCTGGATGGTTTGGTACTTTTACTAAGTGCTGGACCCACCTTGCAGTCTGCTCCCTTTGCACTGTTATCTCTCTTCCCTGTTTATCTTTAACTGGCATGGAATGGTTGGATCCTTGTCCATAGAGCTGTTTTGTGACCTTGTATACCATGTTCAGTTCACCTTTGCTGCTGCTTGTTTTGCCTCATTTGCCAATTCCTCTCAACAAAGGTTATTTTATCCTTCTGGACACTCCTTTTCACTTCTTTATCCTTCAGCTTATAATCTATGTGTCCTCCTCCAATTGACATTGGTGATTTAGCACTCAGCAGTTTGTCATTGGCCTTTCTCCTTTCATCTTTTCTCTTTCAAGTCTCTGATGTTAACCAACTCTTTTCCTTTTCCTTTCAATAACCAATGTTTTCTTTGCTGTTTCAGAGTATGTATTGTTGATGTTAGTCCATGTACTTTCAACTGTGTTATCATCTTCCTGATCTTCACTGGTTAATGCATTACAATAATTTCTAAACTCAATGGTAAAATCTCTCTTTATCTCTGGTGAGCAAAGCTTGCTGATGTCAAACACTTGTCGTTCTTGCAGTGTGGTATGTGTTGCCTGTAGTTTTTGCTTGATCTCGGTTATCACAAGGTAATGATTCCTGTTGACATCCGCCCTGTGATGGACCTTGACATCTTGCAGATATCTACACCACTTCTGATTGAAGACAATATGGTCAATCTGGTAGACAGTGTGCCAATTGGGGGATTTCCAAGTTAGTTTGTGGATGTCTTTGTGCGGGAAGACAGTGCTGCCTATTATGCAGTTGTTGTTGAGGCAGAAGTCCACAAGTCATTCATCATTGCAACTGATGACTCCACAGCCATGTTGTTCCATTGCCTCTTCATTGTTTGCATTGTCTGTTCCTACCTTGGCATTCATATCTCCCATTATCAAGAGCATATCAAGTTGTAGGGCATTGGAAACTGCTAGTTGTAGCTGTTCATTCCAGTCCTCATCTCCCTCCTCTGCCTTGTTTGTTGGGGCATAGCACTTTAAGATGGTGAGTTTGCAGCACTGGGAGTCAAAATCTTGCTCTGATAAGTCTGTCACTGATTGGTTCCCATTTCTAGAAGTGCTTTTGTATTAGTTTTGCTGCTGATAAGAGCTACACCACTAGAATGGACATCATCCTTCCCCAAGTAAAGAATGATTCAGCCATCACCTGTCATCCTGCATCCTGAAACTGTGCATCTGGTCTCAATGACACCAAGATTACCCAACTTGTACCTGTTCATCTCATTGATGACTTGTGCCATTTTTGATGTTTCAAACAGGGTGCGGACATTCCATGCACCAAGATGAACTGTAGTTTTGGGTCCTAAAAGACTCCTGGTCGAGTCACTGATTCTCTTGGATTGACTTGCATCAGATGCTGTGATGATATCTAATAGTTGGTTGGAGTTCTTTACTTGACATCTTGTTGCTGTTGAAGTTGAAGTTGTTGCAGTTTCTGTAACGGTGTAGTTTTAAAGGGGTGGAGTTGTTGGCACCATGACCAACCCCCAACCTAGAGGACCAGATGCTGAGTTTTGTCAGATTCCTCCCCCAAAACCTGACCGGCTTGGTTAAACATGCCAGGGTCAAAACTACCCCAGTTATAGCTTTCAGGATCTTTGGGACACGCAAGCTTCCCTACCATTACAAGGTACCAACCAACAGGGAGGTTTGTTCACATGTTTAGGAACCACCAAATCATTGAGCATGTTAACAAACATGTTGGATTATGTTCTTTGCATTCAAACTGCATCAGTCCATTGTATTACTGTGTCAGACAAAATTACTGACGTGTTGGAAGTATGGGACTTCCAGGTGCTGGATCGGAAGATGACACTGCTTCCATACTCTCTGGACAACCAAATTTATTGAAGAGTTTAATAGGACTGATTATTTTGTTGTCTAGTAAATCCTTGAACACACTGTTTATTTGGTTTGAAACATGTATCTCCACTGGCTCCAGATGTCTGATGCTCTTCTGATGGGCCAGATCTAATCAACTTCTTGCTAGCAGTGTTGGGTTTCTTAAATTCACAATGATTCTAACCACTGGGTTAGTGGTATGCTCCACATTACTTAGGCTAGCTCTGCTTGGTGTTTTCTTACAGCCTTGGGTTTCTCAAAAGTCATGCTGTTACAATGAGTATAACTGCCTTCTTCTACACTTCACTTTCAGTTTGGGTCCAGGATGCTTGCACAAGTTTTGTGGGTGTCAAGACAGCAAACTTTAGCTCATTCTGTGGCCATGTAATATCTGGGCACAAACAGAATTTGTGGAAGTCTTCTTCTGCATCTTAGCGACATTAAATTTTCTACAAAGTGTTCAATGGAGTTGTGGCTACACCCAACTTACTGGCTTCAAAAAAGTCATCTCTTTTTCTGATGCAAATGTTAGATATTCTTCTCAAGTTTCTACTTGGAATAGTATCTACAGTGTGAAAAGTGGTTTCTGTGACAATTCACACTGGATATTTTCTCCTGATATGAACATCCATCATGGCCTCTTGTTCACAATAGGTATATTGGTTTTTTTCTGCATCCATCTTTGCTGTGGCTATACTTCTTGCAGTTGGCAGGATCTGATGGAATCCAACCTTGAAAAATTGTTGGCAAAGAGAGTCAAACATCAGTATGTAAGCATTAGAAATCAGCTTACCACTGCATCAAATTTTCAACTTATTTGACTTGGGAGACAATCTGAGTTCTGAGATTTCTAAGCATTCCAGACCCTGACAGTAGCCATCTAAATCCCTAGATCACATGAAGCAGGTTATTAAGGGAGCTGTGCAACTGCACTCTACATGTAAAGTTTTATATTAACACATTTGGGATCTTCACCAGTCCCAAGGCGATTCTGCAATCACAAACAGTAATAGTTTTATCAGCTTCTGGTTCTCATCATTTGTCTCAGTGATGAGAAATCAAGGCCAACTTCCTTGAATTGAAACAGTTTCCTTTTCAGAGTCACTAGTTGAATCATTCTGGATCCATTCTAGATCAGGTCTAGAGCCTATGAATTTGATAAATTATGTCAAATACACAAGCTGTTTTCGTATTAATTACATTAACAGCAATATTCTTTCCATGTGTCAATAAAGTTGATGATAAGTTTCAATTTTCATGATAGTAATAATATCTCTCATTCCTCACAAGTGTCATGAATGTCTGCAATTTTTCCAACAAATTTTGCCAACTTACTCAAAGTAATCCTTTTCTACAAATAAACAATCTATTCTAATGTAATTAAATAACTTTCAGAAAACCTATTTCTAAGATAACATCCATAGCAATAATCTACCATCTATTTCCACCATGACATCCTGGTTAGAAATGAGTGAAAATTAACGCACTGTATAATACATGTATTTATATGCACTGGTGTCTAATCCATAATTGGGGTCAGAAGTTGTTGGCAGGAACTTGGCAAATCTTTGTTCCCACTCTCAACACTACTGCATATAACAGGTTCTACTACTACACTGACCAGAAGGTAGAGAATGACCCTCCCACTTCATCTATATATTCTTGCAGCTATATTCAACAGAATATCATATTCAGTGGCCAAAATAATACTGCATTCATATTTGATGTAAAATTAATTGTCCCCAACCTACATACCTGGAACGGAAGAGTAAGCTATCAAGACATCGGCTTGGGTGGGAATCTTTGTGATATTCTCATTTGCCATGAATCCCTTGGCATCTACAACATTCAAGCTTACTCCTTCATCAAAATTGTCTCCTTGACAAGCCTGAAAATAGATACCGGGCAAAAGAAAAGTTAATGTGGGGATATCAAAGATGAGCTCGTCACTGAGATTCACATTATGTCCTGCCTAATTAGTCTTGTATTAACACTATCAAATCTATAAATGATTGATATTGGACATACGCACCTTTGATATACAGCAAACAGTGATTTACTGTTAAGAAACAGTATTAATGTAATCATCATCTCATGACACTGGTAGGTGACTAACCATTGCACCCATGACTTATATAGAGGATATCTGCTTGTACTGAGTGAATAACAAATACATTTTATCAAGTGTGTGAAAAACTCAGTATTTCATGAGTTACACACCAACCAGTTAAAATACTTTAGGTTTCACCAACAAGATGAAATATATCTATTATTCACTCAGAATAAGCAAATTTTCTCATTATTTTTATGTTCACATGTATTGACAAGCAATATGTATAACAAAACTGAAGTAGTCAATTTCTTAATACAGTGTGCAATAGTGTTACCTGGTTACTGTTTATGTTCTGTTTTGTTGTGTTTTGTGTGTAGTTGCATTGAGAATATCAGTACTAACATAACTCTCTTCCTAATCCAAGGAAACAAATTCACATAAAAAAAACTGGAAGAAAACAAAATAAGTATGTTGTAGGATTTTGAACCAGGTGGTATTTTTGTGTAACAGGTGGCCATATTTACATTTTTTTACCTTATATAAGAACAAGCAAGTGACAAAACAGACCAAATTTCTTTATCATAATTCTACTGATGTTGGAGTGAATTATCAAATTTTTCTATTGGAAAATCCACTAATTCACAGGCTAGATAACACTAAAGATGTATATGTTAGAAAAATGTATCCATGACTGTGACTCCCAGTATGTAACAGACACCTTTATCTTACATTCAAACAGATTTTGTCAAACTGAAATGAAGCTTCTAATGACTACATTTTTTCTCAGTTTAATCATTCAAGATAAATGGAACAGAAATTAAAATCAGTCTTTTGAAAGACCAGCAATCAGTTATAGGCATTGTTTTGAAAGACCAGCAATCAGTATTGTTTTTAAAGACAAGCAATCAGTTACAGGTATTGTTTTTAAATACAAGCAATCAGTCACAGGTATTGTTTTTAAATACAAGCAATCAGTTACAGGTATTGTTTTTAAATACAAGCAATCAGTTACAGGTATTGTTTATAAATACAAGCCATCAGTTATAGGTATTGTTTTTAAAGACAAGCAATCAGTTACAGGTATTGTTTTTAAATACAAGCCATCAGTTATAGGTATTGTTTTTAAATACAAGCAATCAGTCACAGGTATTGTTTTTAAATACAAGCCATCAGTTATAGGTATTGTTTTTAAATACAAGCAATCAGTCACAGGTATTGTTTTTAAATACAAGCCATCAGTTACAGGTATTGTTTTTAAATACAAGCAATCAGTCACAGGTATTGTTTTTAAATACAAGCCATCAGTTACAGGTATTGTTTTTAAATACAAGCCATCAGTTATAGGTATTGTTTTTAAAGACAAGCAATCAGTCACAGGTATTGTTTTTAAAGACAAGCAATCAGTCACAGGTATTGTTTT
>JAECUM010067354.1:0-12004 GCA_016617855.1 Megalonaias nervosa
ATATATATATATATATATATATATCCCATAGCGTTTATCTTTTATTCTGCTATGCTTTCCTTTTGCAAGCAAACAGGAGCAAATACTTCATCTTGGTTTTAGATGCCTGATTGTTCCTCAATTAAAACTTTTATTTGTTACAAGCATATGCCTCTTTAAGGTCAGTAAGTATGACAGTGTGGTTTCAAACCAATGTACGGATACCATCCAAGTTGTCTTAAATATCTTTCGGGCACTGATGCAAACTGAGGGCACAAATCATGATTGGAACACCAAATGCATCAATTGTATGTGATCTGAATATTTCGTCTATATCAGATTGTGTTGGACAATCAGCTATTGTAAGATCGATGAAGCTGGCTGTAACTATTCCGCATGATTTTTACTTCCAGAATTACCTTCAACGGTACTTAAATTTGACACAAGATAAGCTTCAGTATGAATATGCTTACGAAACGAGGGATATATTCCGATTACTTCGACAATATGCAATGATTAAATATATTATGAACATATAGAAATTGTCCAAAGAATTTGTACCTAATAATTCGCCAGAGAGTATTGCATTCTTAACGTGCTATTAACAGCATTCTTCCAAAACATGTTACCTGTAAATTACCCGCGAGATAAGTATGTATCCATGTATATTATATAAGCCAATACGTTATTAAAAAATGTTCCTACGTCAGATATAATTGAAATTGCATTGATTGGTGATCGAAATAAGATATGTGTTTTGAGGAATGGCATGTAGAGAAGATTCTGGGCAAATATTAATATACTGTATTATAAATATTTATCTCCTTCTTCTCATTATGTATAATGTGACTGTGTTAATAAACAAGAGTTATCGGTTATATAACCGAGATCTGTAACAAATGTTTAACAGTATCATCAGCACAACATATAACTTACTCTGTAAGCTAAAATCTTGGAAATGTCCCACAAGCGCAGAATTAGTTTGCTTGATGCTTCTGTGCATTTTGAATACAATTTACATCTGAAAGTTTAGGGGAAAAGTATCGTAAATGAGGCTAAAGGACGTGAGTAGAAAAACCAAATATGAAAAAAATCACTTTAGCTTCATACTCATGCAGTTAAAACAATGCCAAACTGTAAATACATCAAACTCTAAAAACTATAAGTTTTACAACAAACCGTTGAGATTCTCGCATAGCATCGTTGATGACAGGGAGAAGCGATTGGTGAGTGATTCATACTAGAATGAAGCACTGGGTAACTTCTGTTTAGAAGGGCGCTCCGGTTTCGGATAGGACCGATTGTCTGTATTGATTTTTTTAAATTTTTATATGATACCTGACTATTCTCTAAATTCTAAATATATCACTTTTTAATGAAAAGTTGTCAACCCATGCTGTTCTGCTTTATGAGAAAAATGTACAATTCGCTGAAATGCATACATACATACATACATACATACATACATACATACATACTGTCTCCTTAGCCCCTCTCTCAACTACGACACCAAAATACATGGCTAGAGATCGCAGAGGTGACCCTTGTTCTTGTCACTTCTCCATCTGAACGGTGAGGGACTTGAATCTACAACTGCCATCGAAAATCAAATGACCGCGAGTGCTGATGTACCTCTCAAGATAGCAGTGTTTGTCTTCAGAATAGGTATATTGTTCTTTTGCTTGTCACATGCATATTATTTATTTCTCCAATTAAATGTAAGTTATATTTCTGCATACGTTTTGTTTACACTTAGTCTATGTTCTGATATATGCGTAATATCTCAATCTCTTGGTTTTAGACTATACAGGTTCTCAATTGTCATGTAACGATTCCCTAATTTGGTCTTAAGTTTTAATGACCTGCAAAGTTTACTTTGCTTAGTTGTACATTTCTTTGCCAGAAGTTCACATGCATATTCTTGTTTCCTGTATGCAATTATGAATTCTGCATCATTTGTTGTTTGTTTTTTTTTTGTTGTTTTTTTTTTTTTTTTTTTTTTTGTACATATATACTTGTATTAGCTTCAATTAACGTTTAGTAATTCAAAATAAATCTGTTAACGTTTGGCAATTCACTTAATGTGTTTCAAAAGAGGAGTATCTTTCCAACGAAACCAGTACTTCTATCAATGTTTCTTCAAAAGAGTTGAAATCAACATTTTCTTGGGTAGATGATCCAAGTCTAATATCCACGTATTACATGAGTATCAAAGGAGCAGCTGAGAGTGCCCTTCGCAATTAATAAACAGGAAGTTATACCTCCCTGTACAATATTTTGGCTTGGACGCTGTTTATGTTCTTACCATTTACAGTTTTCGTTCATTTAATCCATGAACAACAAACTCCGTACTATATGCCTTTGCCGCTGTCTGTGATACTCCAAGGTATACACATGTCACCATGTTGTTTCTCTGTCATGCAAAGTGATGCATTTACCATCCACTCTCAGGGTTCGTTTATAATCAACAGAACATATGCTAATCTCTATGCATTAGCATCAGCTATGTTGTGATATCGGTCCCCCTGTCCCTCTATCGTAAAAGAAACTGCTCTGTAACTCCCGGACGAACACTCAACTACTTAGTAGGTACGTCGCCTTTCTGCTGAACATCTTCAAGAGGATGCATAAATATTGCGTACACCCCTGGTGTCATTTGGAGGGAGATATCAAATGTAACACAAGTCAAATTGCAGCTACCTTTTCAAAATATTGTTGTCCAAAGTTTATGCAGAATTTTGACTTCATAGCCATCGGTTGATACTGGAGAGATGTATACGTAGGTATGGTTATACGTTTGACGAGCAACAGATTTAGTGTCAGTTTTCAGTCATTATACTTGGCGATCATATCCTTTGGGAGGAGCGTCCTATTCTAATTGAATGCACTCGTAATGAATAAAATATTTCGGTTTCCCTTGTAAAAATCTGGTTTATTGCATGTGTTTCTTTGGTACATATATTAAATTTCCATTTCTTTTAAGGACATTATAGCATAAAGTTAAATTGAAAACTACTTAATCGCGTAATCTCAAGCACAATGTTTTTAATATGTCTGGTTCCAGATTTACCAATGATTTTCAAGTGTTTGGGCTCTTTAAAGTGTAGGTGCACGATATTCATATTTACTCTCTCTCTCTCTCTCTCTCTCTCTCTCTCTCTCTCTCTCTCCTGTGGTATAGATTTTCATGCCCATCATTTCATTAGGTACCATGGAGCTGTCTTACTAAACTATAGTTCTATGCTTAATACAAGGTGGGTGTTAATAGTATGTCACAGCATCATTATCAAACCACACAAATGCTTGAGTCTGTAAACTAAAATGGCCCACATGCACAAAATTAATTTGCTTGATGTATTTGTGCATTTTGTCATACAATTTACATCTGAACATTTAGGGAAAGAATATTGAAAATGAGGTTTATAACAGCGAGTGAAATGAACGTTTGAGACATTATAAAATCATTTTCTATTAATCGAGATTGTTACTTTTAATATGATATTGTTAACTTGTTTTTACCATTTATCTACATATGTTCAACAATTTCTATTTCTTTTGTTTTTATCATGGTATTCAAGATCGTTGTTTCGTAAATATTCATATTGAGAGAGAACAAAACATGAGCACGTGAAGATAAAAATCAAAAAAGAAAACTAAACGGAAGTAGTGGGTTGTGAAACCTTTCGAAATCCAATTAGACAAGTGGACAAGAATGGAACTCGCACATAAAGAAAAGTAAGATGCCTACTGCATCATGGAAAGTAGAATCTTATCAGAACTAAAGGCAACAATCGCGTTATTATGTGAAGCCAAAGGGTGAGTACAACATTGCGTCTGGTGTGATTTCTTTGTTATAAGACCGGCTTTGTTAGTAATTTCAAATTGATCTAATGAATTATGTATCACATTCTAGACTATAATCTATTAACAGCGTGTATGAAGGTAGATCTTGAAAATTTATACTTTTCCATATGTACATGTTCACAACACTCAAGCACTGCGTTAGCCTTCTTCTGCTTCATCTTCAAATATTTTCCACCCTACCTATATATCAGAGACGGTAAGCCACAGTGGAAATACACTTTGAGAAACAGAACAGAGTTGCAATTTACCTAATGTTGAGGAGAACTGTGTTGTATCCGCTACACATGTATTATAGACCGTTAGAAATACTTGTAGGATTATAATTCCTTGTCATTAAGATTGGTTTAGACGAACGTACTTTTCATTTACAAAAAATGATACAATCATCAATGTGTGTTAACTGCTTTGCACATGTATAGGAACGTACTTTCATTTTAAAATGATGTACACACCCATTCGTTTGTGCATTCTGTACATTCCTACGAGATATTACTTACATATCACGACGATTTATGAGAAATAAATGTACGTTATTCGTTCATATCTGTTCTAAAAATAATTTGTGTCACAGTAACATCGTGACCCCCTTTATCCGAAAGATAAATCTCCCCTCGCTAGCTGCACTGAGTGTATTGCTCATTAAAATAAAGATGATAATATTTTTGAATTGGTTTCCTCTTGCATTTGTATTTGAACATACCTGTTTAAATCCTTAGCACGTGGGGTAGAGATGGGGTGTCCATACGTTTAATCTCCCATAGTAGACGTGATATATTTAAACCCACAACCATCCACCACCACATGTTACACTTCGCTTCGTCCCCGCCCTACGTAGGCAGTACTTACATAATTACAGAAGTATACAGCATCATGTATTAATCCTCTAAGAAAACAGCTGCATATCAACATACATGCATTATGCATTGGTGTTTTTTATTTTTTATTTCAGTTTTATTCATTACAGGTTCTGGCCGAGTGGTCTAAAGCGCTGTCCGTTACGGATCACTGCCATCTCACCTCTGTCTGCGTTGGTTCGAGTCTAAGATTCGGCGAATGTGGATATGTGAGAAAGCTTGCCAGTAGCTTCTCGTGGGTCAGTGGTTCTTTCCGCGGATTTCCTGGTTTCTTCCTCCACCATTAATACTGGCCGCCATGTATAGCCTATCGTGTGCTGAAAAATGGCGTTAAGCCCCACAACAACAACAACAACAACAACATTACAGGTTCTCACGTTACTGTGTTGTTTAACCTTACATACATATTTACATGCGCATACTGTCACATAAATATATACACAGCACATAAATACATATGCACACATACTTCTCTTTAAATCTATACATACACACACATACATATATACATACATACGTACGTACGTACGTACGTACATACATACATACATACATATAAATACATACATACATACAGACACACATATATACATACATACATACATACATATAAACAGACACACATATACATACATACATACAAAACACACACAAACATACATAAATACAGACACACACACATATACATACACACATACATACATACATACATACACACACATACATACACACATACATACATACATACACACGTATATACATACATACGTACATACACACATATACATACATACATACACACATAGATACATACATACATACATACATACATACATACATACAGACAGACACATACATACATACATACATACATACATACATACATACATACTTACATACATACGTACATACATACATACATACAAACACACATACATACACACACATACACAAATACATACATGCATACATATATACATACATACACACATACACACATACATACAAACAGATATATACATACAAACGGATATACATACATCCACATATTCACACGTATATACATACATACATACATACATACATACATACATACATACACACACATACACACACACATACATACACACAAATACATACACACACATATATACATACATCCATACGCACGCACTAACGCACGCACGCACACACATACACACATACACATACATACATACGTACAAACAAACACACGTATACACACATACATTCATACGCACATACATACATACAAACATACACACATACATACATACAAACACACACATACATACAGATACACACATATACATACGTACAGATACACACGTACATACAGACATACAGACATACACACAGACACAGACACACAGAGAGACGCAATTATTACTTAATCTGATAATGCGATGGCTCAAGTGGGATAAATTATGGATGGAACTTCATCGATATCGATAATAAAATCAATAGCATCATTATCAGGACACGTCAGCGACTTTGCATTTTCATTAAAATCTTTAAGTACTTCGTAACGTCTTTGATCATCTACAGATGGTGCTACTAAATATAATTTATCCCACTTGAGCCATCGCATTATCAGATTAAGTAATAATTGCGTTTTACCAGACCCAGATGGGCCAAGCATAATTGCTCTGATGGAATTTGGTAGCGCTGGATGATGTTTGACTGGTTCTTGTTTTCGTGTCGCTGAGAAGTCAATTATATCCATATAATAATAATAATATGGATTTATATTGTGTTCGATGTAGAGCATCCACCCCAACCATCGGTGGGACCAGTGGGTTAACGACAATAATAACAAAAAATAACAGGCGCGCACTTACAGGCAAGTGTGTGAAATGTGGTACAAAAAAATACAAATTTATTTCATCAAAGACAGGTGGAGATATCGCTGCTTCGTTAGGTAAATTACCAGGAGCTCCATGGGCAAAGTATCCTGGTGAGAAACAACTTCCTGGATATAATTATTGTGGTCCTGGAACTCGACTTGATATTCGACTTGATGAACGAGATCAACCAAGACCTGGAGAGTATCCAATAAACGCAATTGATCAAGCGTGTCACGTTCATGATGTCGCGTATAAAAATCCAAATTTGCAACAACGACATATTGCAGATGTAAAGCTGATTCACGCATTAAATTCCATAAAAAAATAAATCTCTCAGAGAAAAACTTGCTAGCTTCCTAGTAAAATCTGCTATGAAAGGTAAACTAGTGCTAGGGGCTGGTAATTAATCAACTGATTATTATCATAATAATGGAATCTGTTTATTATAGCCCAAGAGGATATTGGAGAGGCAAAACAGCAATTAGTAAACTTGCTGAAGTAGCAAAAGTCTCACGTGCTGTTGCTGCAGCGTGGTTAGCACGACAGGCAATATGGCAAATTTATCTACCACCACCTAAAAAATTCAGTATGCACATTTTGATGTCAGTACCCCTAATGAAGTTCATCAAGCAGATATTTTGTTTTTACCACATGATACCATTAAAATTGGCAGACGTCAATACACATACAGATACGCGTTAACTGTCGTTGACGTTGCGAGTAGATATAAAGAAGCAGAACCATTATCAACTAAAACAGCGACTGAAGTTGCATCTGCGTTTGAACGTATTTATCAACGTGGTGGTCTACGATGGCCACAACTGCTACAGGTTGATCCTGGCAAAGAATTTCTTGGTGCAGTATCATCGTTGATGAAAAAACATAACATTAAAATCAGACGAGGACACACTGAAATTCATCGTGATCAGGCAATCGTTGAACGATTTACTCGAACACTTGCTGAGCGGTTATTTGGATACCATTATGCAAAGGAAATATCCGCTGACTTTAAGTCCACGGAGAGATCTCGTGAATGGGTTGCAAGGTTACCAAGTGTGATAGCTGCGTTAAATAACGAAATTGCTCGTGCAACTTCTATGAAACCTTCTAATGCGATCACAAAAAATATATACCAATACAACGTGAATCTTCCTCTCAACCAGTACTAGGTAATGTAACTGTAAGATATTTATATGAACCTGGTGAACTTGAAGGAGGGAGAAAAAGAGCAACTGATCCTATCTGGAGTGTGACTGTACATAAAATTTCTAGCGTGGTAAGGTCCACAGGTAGACCTGCAATCTACAGATTAGATTCAACCGCTCCTCAGCGTGGATTTGTACGCGAACAATTACAAATAATTTCTGCGGATACACAATTACCACCGCGTTCACTTTTGTAAACTTCCACAGCGTCCAGCGCCCAGAAGTCGATTACAGTCATGACAGGTCAGCATCACATTTTCGCGTGTGTGACCAAGACTACTATTAATTCTATCAACGGTAAATTGTCTTGGATTATTATTTGAATACGGTCACAGCATATTACAGTTACAACCTGCACAATGATTATTCTGTCGTTGTTTTAGTGTTATAATAAATTCAGCATCCATATCCAAGTCACGATTATTATTTTTGTCACATTGCTTATAGCTCACTAATTTTTTATTGTTATCGACAAAGTTGCTAGTGATTTCTTCAGTTATTACGCAATCCATGATAACCCTGTGTAGTTGAGATATTCTTCTGACTCGAGACACTGCAAGATAAATTAAATTTGACCACTCAATACGATCATCGACAATCCAAATATCTGTATCAGTAATAGTTAATCCCTGTGACGAGTGAATCGTTATAGCGTATCCGAACGTCCACGGCGATTTATCCATGCTCAACGCGCTCTCAACAACATCAACAACAACTAAAACAATATCATTTAGCACAAGATTTTGTATTCCACCACCAGGAATCTCAACATCAACATTCTGTCGTCGAGTATCTGCTGGGCGATAACATAATGGTACAGGTAGATTTGAAAATTTAACGTCAAAAATTGTTGTTGAAGTGTAATGCGAATTATTTTTCACCTTGCAACTATCAAATCAGCAGGTCTCCATAAAGTCCAAAAATCATTCATAGAAGTTTCTGGAATTACTTTACGCATTATCTCACACTGTATTTTATCTGGCTGTAGTCTTATTAACTTTTTAAACTCTTTTAGTGATTTATCAATAGCTCTATGTTCATCAGTTATTTTTTCGTAATAATCTACAAATGTTTTCAGCCACTCATGTGGAGACGATCCAATGAAAGGTGGCGGTTGACCATGATCGCCACACATTATCACAGCAGTGTTCTTCAATAACAGCCAATCAAGAAATATTTTAATACCTCTAGCGACACCGTGCATATCTCGTCCCAGATAATAATTTTAGAATATATTTCTCACCCATCCGCGATGGAGTCCATGCGTCTCCGCACCATCTAGAGAAACTATGGTATGTACATGATTTTATTCCTCGTTCTTTTATTTCCCTGGCGAGTTTATGTGTCGGTGTCAAAACAATCATATCAGAACAATTATTAAATAATTCAATCGCGCGTGTTGTTTTACCTGAACCACCACACCCATTAAGATAAACGGTTTTTTGTCTAGCCACAGGATCATATACAGATGGTGCCGATGACAATCCTGGTATTTGATTATTCTTGTAATATGTCTCCGCAATTTCAACGTCGGCAGATTCAGAATAACTAATTATATCTTCACGTTTTATTCTTCATTCGCCCCATGATCCATGATTGTTAATATGCAATTGTTTTAACGAATCCGGATATTTTTTATTTATATAAAATGAATCTGTCGCGACTCTGACTGCATAACGAGGAAATCTGTTTATCATCGATAATAGATTTATCGAAACGTACGCTAGCATCGAAGATCTTAAATGAGTAAACTGCGGTGACTCGCCAACAGTATAGCTCACAACTGTACCTAATTTAGTTCCGTCTGATAAATAAGCATTACTTCGACTTATAAATGTGTTTTTCTCCGTTGTATCAGCAATTATAAAATCGAGTTCAGCATCGTCCATGATTAATCTTGTACACATTCGTTTATGATCATATGATCCTCCTTGTGTAAATTTACCGATTACTTTTCTGCCGAGATCTTTTGCAAATTTCTCATCACTTTCTCTCCTGCATTCACGTATATTATTAGTAATTTTAGGAATATCATCTTCGTTAAGATTAGAAAAATCTCTTCTAGCATCACTAATATTAAATATATCCGGTTCTGGCAACCAAACTTGTTTCTGCACGCGGTATGATATAATTGCTTCACTCACGCTCAACGACACTAAAATTTCAGCATCAAGCATGTACTGTATTAGTACTATTGGAGCCCAACATTTTTCTGAAAAATGTCTTCCAAACCACGCATAAACAATCGGATGGAGATCCCCGTAAAACCCGAACGACTCTATACAGGCGAATCCGGTTAAGTCAAAATCTGGTAAGGGTCCATTTATCGCAACTCTGGTCATCTCGTATGTCGGATGTCCAAATCTCTTAAAGTATTCAGAACACTCTCCGTATCTAAGAAAACTTCCAGGATAACATGCTACCATATCAACTGAGATAACGTCATTATAATCGTATTTAGTATTCCACAATCCACTGTGTCCGTATTCCACACAACTGTGTTGGACATCTTTAAGAAATTCCAATCGTGTCGGTTTCCATGAATTTTTCTCCTGAGCAAAGTGAGCAGGAAGTGATGGAACGGTAAAACAATTATTCAGTAATTGTCCAACCTTAATATCATCAGAGGTATATTTTAATGCAAGATTTTTCATTTCTTCGTGGAGAAATGCTCTACGATAAATATCACCATTAGACCGTACAAACTGATCATGATAATCATATTCCGAACTTTGAAACAGCCAAACAGATACAGGGTCAATTTTACTGATATTTCTGATAAAATCAAATACATGACCATTATAAAATTTAACCGTTCTGTCTCGTTTAAATATTGTTACTGCCACAGTCCATGCATGTGCGTTATGATCAATAATATCTATCGAAGCTCCTCTTGATTCATATTTCGATTTGTACAAAATCTTTCCGGTTAACGTCTTCACTGTTATTGGGAATTTTAATTTCTTTCCCAGCTCAGCAACGTTGCTGATAGACGCTCCGGTATCTTTAACTGCTTCTGCCCAAGTATTTATTTTTTACGTCGTAAATCTGTTAAACCGTTTCCGCGTATTGCGTTTGTGAAGTGTTCTGTAACCCGTTCAGCTACACAATTTATCCTTGATGCTGTCAGCGATGACAGTTTCATAGGTTTGAGATCCCCAACGTTAGGTTTATTATTTAACGGGTATATTGGGTACACAACGGCAGTCACAGGATAAACTCGTTCATAATACGGTTTGTCAATACCAGTAAGTATTCCTGGTCTGGAATTTTTACTGAGAACAATATTATTTCCTGACTGCATGTGGACAGAATCACGCTTGTTACGGATAATCCAAGTGTCATCGTCTGTCTTTACAATAAATTTTATTAAAATAAAATATCTCTGAACATCAAGGTAGTCAATAATCTCTCTTCCTCGTTTGTCATTCATTACATTGACAGTATTTCCAATTCTAAATGTCGACCACACATGAGCCGCACCATCGTCGCGAAATTCCTTTTTGGCTTCACGGATACGTTTAGTTATATCCTTATTCGTTAAAGCTAGATCTTGCATCGAAAAACTAGATTTATATTTCGGCATCCTGTCAAGATCAAATCTAGCTCCCGCTGAGACAGCGGAGGGTTCAGTTGTGGATAATTCCTGCATTATTATAATTAAGACAAATATGTATTTAAATTGAATTTTAATTACTTGTATATGATTCAAACAAAGAATCGGTGTAATTGGCTTATGATCGGATATACTTCTCCTTGTAACAAAGCATGCGTAAACAAATTCTGCGGTTATCATATGCAATGTGTTAGACATGGAAGTCTAGGACCAAAACCGTGTGTGCGGTGTGGTGTTGGAGTCAGAGGAAAAACTCAACTGTGTGTGCAATGTGGTGGTAAAAAATACAGAGAGCTGAAACGATATTAGATAAAAAAAATAAAATATCTTCAGGTGAATCTCCTATAAAAACCGAAGATTATCTCGCTAGATTTTCAAAATAATGATTTAAACAAATAATATTAGTATATAAATGGAGCAAAATGAGTTTGTAATGCATCCAATCATTACAAATTATGAAGCATCTCGTGATGGTGTAATTAGGCACTGTAGATTAAAGAAACCAGTCGGTAGTGTTGATAAATTTGGTTATTTTAGATTTAATACCAGTGGAAATAAAAATTAGTACCACATAGGTTCGTGTTTGAGTGTTATTTTGGACTAATCAAAGATAGACTT